>JAUBWS010044436.1:0-34445 GCA_032270445.1 Darlingtonia californica | reverse complement strand
ATACTTGTGCTATGAACTTAAAATTTTGTATCAATTAACAACAACTTATTAAACACATCTTGAAAATTTGAAGTAATCATCTTAACCACGTCATTAATTATGCTTAAGGGTGTCAATTTACAACCTTATCCATTACGACATGGTCAGAACTTCAACTACAAATAATTTTTGATGAGATAATGATATCAAATCAATTTGAAACTTTCACAGATTGTTTAATTCATTAAAACTGCATAACTTTAACCTTATTCTGCCTAGGCTTTTTGGGGCAGTTCAGGCCCCCCCCCCTCAATAAATCTTTATTAAAACATGTTAGAGCCATGAAACTTGGAAAAAGTATATATTACATCGACAAAGGATCTAAAAATTCATCAAAAAAGATCCAAAATGACTGCCATCGGGTTAAGACGTCATCCAATATGTAAAAAAATCCAAAAATGTTTGCAAAAAATCCAATTTTTTCAAATGCTCTTGAAAGGGATCTACTCAAGGTTTTTTAATTATATTTTGAATTATGTTTATACTGATAAAGTTCATATTCACTGCATTTGCAGAAACAAAGTTATTTGAAAAAAGGCGTAGGGCTGAATAGGGTTAAAGATAGAAAATAGCCAATATCAATTGAAAATTGCAGTTTATACTTTACGTTTTCAACATTCGTATATGATGCTAAAGAACAAAAGCCTGCTTTTGATTATGCAATAGAATTCTCAAAATAAAATGATAAATAATTCTTTTTCAGCTGATGGAGATTGCCATTACTGGACAATAAACCCCAAAAATGTAATTGTTGTGGCTTATAATGACGGTACTCCAGATAACATACATTTTCATAAATGCGAAGAAGTAAAATTAGATACCCCGTGTAAACGAATATCAAAAGGGGGACCAAGTTATGCTAGCACTATCGCTGAATTCCGAGTACTGGCGCATGAATATCAAGAATGCAATGACTATGTCAAGAGATTTCCACCGAAATATATGATATACGACAAAACTGTCCGAAGTGTTGGAGACTTGTTTGAGGAAATGCTTTCAGATGATCAAAATGGTAAAGTGATAACTGATTATGATGTTGCAAAGCATGGTGAATTTTATGGAATAACAAAATCGCAAAAGAAGTTTCAAAACGTATTGTTCTTGGCGCCAGACAGAAGAATAATAATGATAAACTTCATTGTCAAGAACACAAAAGAAGTGAGACAAGTCTTACAACAATGCAATGACACACTGAAAGATATTTATTATATGAACAAAAATGTTATTGAAAATCATTTGATTGCTTTGGTGGGCATACTTGTTTTACCTAATGTAGAAAGATCCGGCCTCGGTGTTGAAGATTACCCATTTCTAACTACTGAAGATCTAGAAAATCTTTTCATTACAAAGGATGATTTAGCATCATCTAAAACATTAAAATCCTGGATGAAAAAACGTTTTGATGACATTATCTTTCGGGATACAAGAGGAATTAGAGAGGGCAAATTAAAACCAGACAGGCCAACAATCATTCCCATTTTTAAGGAAATATCATCGGAAATCATAGCGACAATAGCTTCGGTAGACATTCACCTTCCACGATTGACAAGAGATACATATGGCAGGGTTTGTTCATTGCTTTTGAATAAAGAACAGCTAGATATTGTCTATCATGAAAAAAAATGGCGTGTTATCACTGGCCCATTTGGCTCGGGTAGGTAAAAAATACCATTCATAATATCTGTTAAAAGTTTGGCGCACCGTATTTTGCCACCTCTTATGGGAAAATAAGGATCAACTAATGAAACATTCGAAAGAACCCTTACTGAGTGGCAAAATATGATGTGCCAAAGTTGTGAAAAATATTATGAATAAATACTTTTAAGATATATTTGAGCTTTGCCTAAAGTCAAAGCATCTTCTTAACTTATCTCAATTGATGTTAAAGGAGCACACAATAAAACACATTATTTCCTGGCATAATTAGTATGCGGCTGTATTCAACTGGCATTGTGTTATCTTATGTTCTCCCATGAAAGAAAATACTATTTTACAAGCATAACGTTGTAACATGACGAGATTTCCAAATAAATATTTTTTGCCTGATATTCATTTTTCTGAGTGATATTCTAGTGGAAACAAATCATTTTCCAATAAGCGGATACTCATCAATAATTTGGGCACATCAATATAAAACTTCGTTTGAATCACCCACTACCGGTGTAAGTGATAACTGAGAAAAAGTCCTAATGCTAGGCCGACCAGTCCTCCCCCGGATGATTACCTGCCTCTCTCTCTCTCTTTGATGATACCGTGAGTACTGTATTTAAACAGCCTTTTTTGGTCAGGGCGAAAAACAATTAGTTGCTATCTGCTTACACCGGTACTCTTCTGTTTTTCGATACTTGTTTTTTCCGTCAAACTGCTGTTACCGTTCTTCTTTTGATTCATTTTATCTTCGTCTGGCTCTTCGTCGAAAATTGTTGTTTTTTCAAGTTATTCGAAATTGACATCGTTCCTCGAATCTTCATCAATGTTTCTTGTGAAAATAATGTTTATTCTTCCAATGGGATGATGCGTTAGTGTGGCACATTAAAAAGATAAAAGATAAAATACACGATAAATTATTGTTTAGTGAAAATTTAACATTATGTTGCCAGATGAATAGCAGCCAAGAGAAAGATCTCTCTTACGATCGGCCCTTTTATATTCTTTATAAGCGCATGCTAATAAGGCCCGCGGTTTTACATTACGGTAAATATTTCACATTTCATGAACGAAAAACTTGTTTGCTCATATAATAATGCTCAATTATTGAGACAAAGGTGAGGATGTAACCTATTTTACTTTAAATTTGTCACAATTTGTGAATTATTTCTGATTTAAAAAACAAAAACAGAAAACATCTCTTAATTGTTGATACACAAAAGATATTGACATGAAATTTTGACAATAATCATATATTACTGAATGAAATCTGCTGATATCATAAATTTTGCATATGACGTCATATTTGTAATATGACGCTGGCCAAAATAAAAATATATATTTTTAGCGTTTCTGGCGCTCTACAGATAGTCAGGACTTAACTTTTTCTAATTCAAATGATTCATTTATGAAAGCTTATCTTTTTAGCTTTTTTAAATGTGACGGTCCACGGGAAAAGGGGGCATGGTCATTTTTAACGCGATCATACTCCACCTACTTGCAAAATCATGAAAAAACGTCTGTGGTGGAGTGCATTTTTATTTAAGTGACACGCAAATTGCGTGTCGCTTAAATAAAAATGACCTCCTCCACAGACGTTTTTTAATGATTTTGAGAGGCAAACAAGTGAATCATGGATAGCTTTATGCCCCCTTTTCCCGTAGACCGTCACAAATATGAAAACAGATTTGAAAAAGTTTTTTTACTCCAGAAGATGTGGTGATTCTATTTCAAAATGTATAGGTATTTTCATTGTATTATTTGCTCGTGATGGCTTAACCAGGTATCCATAGCAACCATAACCTTTTGAGCATGATTTTCTTAAAAATCTTCTTGAGGACTAAACTCAAACCAAATTTTAAGTTTATACAGGGTGTACCAAAAAAGTATAGTGAAAAGGTAAAATTGTTTTAACCAAAAAGTTAAATCTTTTAGTTTTGGTAGCATTACATTGCCACACATCTCCTCTTTAGATAATAAAGAATTAATAAAGTTATATACCGATTTTTTAATTGGCAAATCTATATTAAAGTCATAAAGGTGAGAATAAAAAAAAAACAGAAATAGCTTTAAATTGACAACAGCGATAACTCAACATTTTTTTAAGCATCAAGCCCACGGGCCTACTAATCACCCCTCTCTCGTCTTCAGTAACCAAAAAAGCCCAATCTTTGCAGGAATAAACCACTTGACCAAGGATAACATTCAGTTATATGATATATTTTTTTGTATTATTTTATCTCAGGCAAATCAGTTATTTTGAAAGCAATCGCTCGTCGTCTTTGTCTGGAATTTCCTCCATCAAAGATCTATTACATTTGTTTTGACCCGTACAGTTTACTTGAAATCGAAGTATCGAAAGCATTCGAACAACTCTCAAAGACTTTAGCAAAGCATAATCATTTATCAACTGACTTGATATCAGCTAATTTAGAAGAAATGGCTCATAATGGTGGAATGAAAGTGGAAGATGTCTTCCAACAGAGTGGAAAACCATCTAAGAATATTGCCGATATCATTGATAGCTGCATTGACAACAACAATGATCCAAGACCTGTTCATTTCTTACTTGACGAATTTCCAGGTATTTTTGTATTTCTACTGTGAAAATTGAAACACAATCTTGTTAAAACTTAACTGACAAAATTACTTTAAAAAAAGTTCTTATTAATCTTATTGGTCTATTTCACTCAATTAGATACTCTTAAGATTGTACACCAAGAAAAGTCAATGAATTTTGGGGAACTTCCCTTATCGCTTAAGACTTATCTTAGTGTATCTTTCAAATCAAATTGTCGTTGATTTTGGTCCACAAAACACGCGTACCACAAGCATTAGGAAAGTTTGGGGAGCGCACAAATCCCTATTTGCTTCACTAATTCTCTTCAAGAATTCAAAAGGAAATTCACACGAAAAGACTTGAAAAAACTTAAAAGGACTGCAATGAAGTCTCTAACATTTTTTTTCCTAATTTCATACTTTTTTCGATATAAATTGCTATGTCAATATGGCGACAGGATCTAAAGATTAGCAAATGGTGTCAAAGATGTCAGAAATTTGTATATCAATCGATAGGAAATTGAACGTAGAGCACATATATGTTAATTAGACATGCTGAATATGAGTATTATCTTCAAAATAACACAAAATTGTCCAGACCGTGATTTTAGTGACGTTTCGCGATTATGGCCTCATTGTTACGTAACTCATGATCACGTGACTCAATTTTCACGAAACTTTCCAAATGTTACTTGAACCATGCTGCATCAGTGTGCTAAGTTTTATTTGAAAATGAGAAACATTATAAAAGTTACCTGGGCCTGAGGAGCCACTAAAAACCCTAGGCTGACTAGGGTTGATGAGAAGCTAGCGTCTTGTTCAAGAGCATTTAAAATAAAGAACAGGAGCTCCAAAAATAAACGAAAATAAAAAATTCCTGCCGCAAACGATAAATTTATATTCCGAAGGAGTGGAAAACTCATAGTCAGTACTAAAGCAGTATTTCTCATTTAGATGTTTTAAAGAATGATACTTTTATTTTGTGCATTTTTCATCAAAAACGGTTGGAAAAGCAATTCTTAGAACAAGTGAACTAGAATTAGACTACCAGAACAAAAAGTATAGATGATTTTGCCTTTTTTGGTTTCTTTCCTTAACTGAAAGACTTTTATCTATTAAGCTTGTTCGCATATTTCGGAATTCTTGGTCCACGAGTCAAATTGAGTAAAATTGACACATAAATATAATTGAAAATTGTTTAAAATGTTTGAAATATTATAAAATTATTAATGAAACCACAAGCTTTATGAAATATTCATCAGAAACTCAATATTTTTTCACTTATTTTTTGTTCTGCGTTTTAGCTGACTTAGTTGACACAGATTATTGCAATCGGCTCAAAAAGACATTAGAAGAGAAGATGACTGATTGTACTTTGGTGATTGCTCTACAAAGTGTTGAAAGAGAAAGCGAAATTTTTAACAAAGGTGAAACTTTCAAAATCCAAAAGAGCACATTAAAAAGTGCAAATATGGAGTTGCTACCTGTGTTAACAAAAAGCATGCGGATGTGCTCCAATTTACTTGAATTGGTTAACTTGGCCAAAAAAGAAGTAAAAGAATCAGAATTGCCTTTATTAGAAAATGAAACAGATATTTTACCACCTTCAGATAGACCATTATTACCGGCAGATGAACCAATATCATCATCATCATCAGACCAGCACAAATCACTATTAGTCAAGATGAGATCCAAACCAAGTGAGCCAATATCATCATCATCAGACAAGCACGAACCATCATTAGTCGAGATGAGATTCAAATTAGGTGAGCCAATATCATCATCATCAAACAAGCACAAATCACCATTAGTTGAAATGAAATCCAAACCAGGTGAGCCAATATCATCATCTTCATCATTAGACAAGCACAAATCACCATTAGTCGAGATGAGATCCAAACCAGTTGAGTCAATATCATCATCATCATCATCATCATCATCATCTTACCAGCACAAATCACCATTATTCGAGATGAGATCCAAACCAGATGAGCCAATATCATCATCATCAGACAAGCACAAATCACCATTAGTCGAGATTAGACCCAAACCAGGCGAACCAATATCAATACCATCAGACCAGCAAAAATCACCATTAGTCAAGATGAGATTCAAACCAGGTGAGTCAATATCATCATCATCATCAGACCGGCACAAATTTCCATTATTCGAGATAAGATCTAAACCAGATGAAGAAATATCACCATCAATCACAATTTCCCTTGACAAAGATAATAAAAATGATGACAATATCACTTTAGTCGATGAAACTTTTGGAAATAAAAAAAGAGATGATGAAAAGGTACAGTCAGATGCGAATACAAGCAAGCTTCATGATCCCCTGGTGTATCCACTACTAAACCCAAATCTCAGTTCCAAGAAAACTTCAAAAATCTTTAAAACTAAATTTAATTTCAAATCTAGTGAGTCTGGCATTAAAGTTGAAAGCGTTGCACCTCAACTTTTTTATTTAGATGAATGTTTTAAAACTACAACAGCTTGTAGTGGCAAAATTCTGGCAACAGTTTTAGAGAAATTGTGTTTCGACGATTGTCACAAGTGTACAATTATCTGCAATAACTTGGATGAAGTTATTATGACAAAGTTTGCGTTAGGCAGTGCACAAATTGACTACACTGAGTATGTACATTACCTGCGTGGACAGTACCCAAGTAGGAATGATAAAAAGAAAGTTTTCGAAGAAACTAGCAAACCGTCAAAAATTTTGGTGACTGACTATCGAGGTTTCCGTGGATGTGAAACTGAGCATTGCATCACTTTTGTTCGTCCAGAAAATCAGTGCGCTAATCATATCTTGGTTGAAATTCTAGCAAGAGCGGTTTCCAAGATTGATATTTTAGTGTTACCAAGGCAAAATCAAAGTACAGAGCCTGGTTGCATTGCAGCCGTACTGAATGCTTGGGAAAACAGGAAAGATTTGGTTCAGAAAACTGAAATAGCAATATATGTAATGATACATCAAAAAGAGTCAGAGGAAATGCTGACCATTAGCTGCCAGCCCAGTGGAGAAACGCTGGATGTTGTCATTAGTGAGTCTGATGAGAAAGATTTCAAAGGTGTTCAAGATAAGATGAAAAATGACACTTCTTCAATTGATGATTCACTATTTCAGTAAGGTTTTTTCTTTATGTCTCATTTACCTTTGATTAATAAAAAATTTTGCAACATAATACTTTCCCAAATAACCGTTTATAGATTTTTGCTACGTTTTAACATTAATATTGTTTTCAAATGTTGCATTGTTTCAAAGCCCATCTGAAGCTCAAACTTGCTTCCAGGGCCTCCTTTTTTGCTTTTTATCAGCAATGTTAATAATATTATTTGAAACTAGAAAAGATTGCCGCGGCATCCCGGCAGTAAATCTCTTAACTCCACCGGCGACGAAAATGTTTTTTTTTGAATATACGGAAGTATCTTTCATGCTCCAAAGTATTTTTTTTATATCGGAAGTGTCTTTTTTCCGAAAGTGTCCAAAACATAGAATTTTAAAAACATCACGTTAAACAGCAAAAAAGAAACTTTTCCTCAACCCTAACCCTGTCACGGTTATGCTCTTGAGTCCTTAATAAACGGCGTCCCTCCGCGGCAATATATTTTAGTAGGGATATATATTTTTAAGACGGGCTAGTAGGCCCGCGGTCAATATCTCAGGGTAGCATAATGATATAAACTTGAAACTTAGTCCTCAATAAGAGTAGTAACGAACTGAGATAGTTGAGAAATATTGTCAGTAATGCAAAAGTCAAATCTTCAAGTGGTCGAAATAGAAAAATTATGGTTTCTCTATAATCTGAAACATTTTACCAGAGGAAAGCCAGAGGGGATTGCGGCAAATAGTACTCGATCTGTCACAGAAAACAATATAAAATCATGAAATTCCTTTAGATTACCTTTGCTATGCATCTTATTTTACCGTGAATACCAATATTTTCGTTTTGAGTGAAGTGTATGTTTTATGTTAACTGTGTGTTTATAGAGAACTGACATACATTTTTATCAAAAGGTATAGCGGTAAAACCTTTATATATAAAGTCTTTATATAGCCTTGAATAAGGTTAAGATACTTTTCAACTGTCTACGTATTTTTCCATTTTGTTGAGTTTTGTTGCTCTTTTAGAATAATGGACAAT
Organism: Darlingtonia californica; assembly: GCA_032270445.1. Classification (NCBI taxonomy): domain Eukaryota; kingdom Viridiplantae; phylum Streptophyta; class Magnoliopsida; order Ericales; family Sarraceniaceae; genus Darlingtonia; species Darlingtonia californica. Next base: position 26,049 of record JAUBWS010044436.1, on the reverse strand, counting down.
GATTTGATTTCAATGATGATGAAAGTCTCTAGAAAACTCACATCAACTGATGTAGAAAAAATCAAAAATCTTTTCCGTGGTGAAATTAATGCTGGTTACGATGGAAGATTTAAAAAACCATTAAATTTACTGAGCGTGCTATATAATCGTGGAAATATAAAGAACGAGAAAGACATCATTGACATATTCAATAAAATTGGAAGACATGACCTCAAAATTAAAAGTCAAGGTAATTATTTATTTCATTTGGAAGTACAAAAACATCAAAACTAGATCATCATATGCTAATAAGTATATTTTCAATATTTTAAGCAAGCAGATTCCTTGTACCGTTGCTTCGAACAATAATATCCAAATTGAAAGCTTTGAAGTTTTCCATCAAAGAGTGGAGTGGGGCATGTACTGGTGTAATTTCTCTGGTTTAAAATCTGTCAAAATGATTTAACTTAAATCTATAAAAGCTTCGACCTCAAGATATTATTAAAAAAACAATCAGGAACTGGAAAAATATTGCGTTTAAAACTCCGTTAGAAATTGGCAAATGAAGAAAATAATGAATATATAGACATATAAGTCAGAGGCAGAATTATTGAGAAATTTAACACTTCTGTTAACTCTGCCTTTACGTCGTGCTGCGCTATTTTTATCTCATTGTGCCCAGTCTGGAAATGATGCTCTATACACCAGATATCCAGCGTAGACTTCAAAGTTGATTTATCACATGGCGTGAGAATATAGATGAAATGTTAAATCCAAAGAGTGTTTTGATGGCATCCAAGAGTAAAACATTTTGACTGAAAATCTCATTGGCATCCAAACAAACAGTTCAAAATCAATATATGGCGTAGACTTGGATTCTAGACTAGATTGTGTGCTGCTCAGTGCAAATGAATGTCCGGTGGTGCACAATGAATTTTTTGCAAGAAGAAAACAGACTGAAATTATGATCATTGAAGTTTTCTTGAAGTGTACAAACAATTAATTTTTGATGGGTACAAAAAACTGACAATTGTGTGGGAACGGGCGCTGAAATCTATACTATGTTGAGCTGATGGTGTTAGTATAGTTTTAAATTGTTATTGAACTTTGAATCTTATAAATTTTCAGATCAAGTTGCTCTTTATTACATAAAATCAAATACGTTATACTCCTTGCAGTATTTCAGTGAATCATTCATTACCACTCAAAACATTAGCAATTTGTTCGCAAACATCTAGACCCCTCACAAACTGACCCCCTTCTCTTAAGATTGGGCAGTGTATGACCGACTGGTAGTAGTGGATATATCTAATTTTTTAAAGACGTTAATTCTCCAGGTATAGTGGCATCAATATAGCTTTAAAGCACAGCTGACCACCTATAACATCCACTTGGCTTTTTGAATGGCAACTAAATGTGAAAATATTGCACTTGATAAGAATTTTTTTCCCACTAATTCAATGTTTCTTATTCTGTTGTCTTCTTGACTTTTTTAAATAACATTTGCCAAATCTTTTTAAGGCTCAAACACTTATAGGACTTTCTTGTCAAAACTTGTTACTTGTTTCCTAAGAAAGAAAATTATGCACACAACAAAATTGTTTGTTCTCTTGTGATAAATAACTTTAACTCATTTTGTTTCTTGAGATTTTAGAATTGTTTTGTTTTTGTTTCATTTTCTCGTTTGTAGTTAAGTTCCATTTAGTTAGCTGTGTTTATGTAAACAATTCTTTTGGTTAAAAATGTTTTCATTTATTTCATTAAATGATTGTTGGTTAAGAACATATTTCATTTATTTCATTTAATGACGAAATTTTGTTATTTTTCGTGGTAAAATGGATAAAAATGCTCAAAAGAAGCAAAAGTAGAGAAGGATTATTTGATCGACTGTGTGCTTTCGATATCAAAAAATAAATCCCCGCTTCTAACATCACGTGATCAAAAATTCGAAACATTCGTACCCATGTTTCTTTTCCTACGCGGTTTTGTGGCGAAAATGCCGTGACGTGAACGCAGTCAGATCCTCTTTCTCGCCCATCCGTGTTTACAGTGAAGCGTGCGGTGGAGCGAGAAACGACAACAAAGGGACTTTATTCTTGCAGTCAAAAAGGCAGAGTGTAAAATGTATTTCAAACTAAAATTCAAGCGTAATTTATGATAGGATAAAAAGTTACATCCTCTTTCATTTTAACATTGTCAGCTATTTTAAAGGTGAATATTCAGCTATTCTGAAGCAGTTGGTTATCAACAAATAGATTCCATTAAACATTGGATTCATGTAACAAGAATGGACTCAGAGCCAAATTTTACTAAATATATTCTGTAGATAGACGGGTGAAAAAAAATTCAGGATTCAAGTGTATATGGGGGTAAATTTTTCAAAACAATTAGCAATAGTTAGATCTAAAATTATTGCGAAAAAATTGCATAATTAACATGTAAAAAAATATGGTAGTGTAATTAATAATAACATAATTAACATGTGAACAAATATGGTTCTGAATCAGCGTTTTTATTGTTAGGCAATTTTAGCCAATCAGCGTCCTTTAGCGGGATCTTGACTATGAGGTTGAACTCAGTCAGCTACTGTTTTTCTTGCATGTCACGAAAAGTTGTAGCTGTAGAGCTGGTGCTTGGCTAGTATCTGACACTGTATTTGACACTCTTATTAAATATTTTGTGTGTAAATTGCACCAGAAAAACATTAGAAAAACAAAAGATATAAAAGATTTAAAAAAGGCTTTGAAATACCGACGTCAAAAAATATTGATATGTGTAAATTTAGCTTTGTTGATGTTTCAAGTCAGGCTAATCTAGTACCAATCAGCTGGCACTACAATCACACAACGGCCAATAAATTTGCTTGAATTTTCTCTTTTACAGGGGTTCACCTTTGGCACTTAAGCATGATTGTCTTGTTGCTTGTACGTGCATATGTATGGTGATTTGCACAAATTTTTGACAAACAGTAACTTTAGAAAAATAATTTTAAATGATCTAATTTCAAATTCTGTGTCAACTCAGAAGAAAACTGAATTGAATTATATGTTTTTATATTAGCAATGTAATATACTGTTTTTGTGAGCAAAAAAGCCACCCAATTAGTGCAAGTCACCCCGCCCGATTGATGGTAAACATAGCCATATATAAACAAGACAGTTTCAATGTAAAACTAACGTTAAATTATGTAGATAGTTTATATCAGCTTCATTAAATTTGAAACTCGCTAACTATACTCAAATGTCCAGCCAAGCTTTCATCGCTTTCTTGATAAATATATACAGACTGACATAATGATATGAAAAAAAACTTATTTTACTTTCTATGCCAATAGAAATGAAAAGAAAAAATGAGAAGCTTGACTGGTGCCTACTTAAATAAAATACTAACAAGTATAAAACTGTTCTTGCGTTTGTGTTTACATTAAGTCTACAATTTTTTCTAACGTATGTATCTAATTTTCCGGCACAAACGTTACTGAATTTCTACAAAACGCACTTCACCTTCGAGCTTATTCCAAAACCTCCATAACAACTTTTCCGGCGATTTTTTACAGAGTCTATTTACGTTATCTTCCGTGAGGAGACTCAGGTACAGGGTAGCTCTGGCATAGATCTGTACTGCCTGATTGGTACATTACCCAGCGCCACAGCTTGGTTTTGCGACTGTTTAATTAGTCGTGTGTAACTATCGTTAAACTCTGCCAGATGTTCAGGTAATCTCCTAACCCACCTTTGTTTCGCTCGTCACCGTCAACCTCGTGCACGTACTGTTCCAAGAATATCTTCTCTGATAGTGGTCTGTTAAACCACTCAACCACGGAGACCAATTGCTTGTTTAAGGTGATGTTTGTTCCTGCTAGGTACGACGACCTAACTCTCGACTTAAATTCACTACCCTTATCAACCTGTAGGTTGATGGTCTTCTCTAGTGGCGAGTCACCATCGTAGATCGTTTGTAGTGCGACCAGCATTGCTAACGCCGATTTTCTCTTCATTGACACAGCTGCCTTGTATCGAGTCGCCCCGTCTATCAGCGGACACACGGTCAGAGAATCAGAGAGATGGATCGAAATCATAAATCAAATCTATCAGCTGCACTTTGTTAAAATATATGGAAGACTACATGACGCCGAACCGGAACAAAGTAGATCTGTTGGTGTCAAAGATAACGTCGTTAAGGCGCCTGTGCGTAACAAAAGAAGTCAAGCTGATTAAAAGAGGTGTGTCATTAAACACCATGCAAATGACAATAATGTCACTAGAAAAGATGGCGAGCAGATGCTTTCAACTCCACGACCTTGACATAACATACATCGCACAGTTAAAAGAGATAAAGCGCAACTTTTCCACCAACTTTGGGTTGGCATCAGCTCGCACCTTAAGAGAGGTGAGATCTCTCTACGCCAGTGCTATCACAATCACCGAGCACTTTATCGGGTGGAGATACATAGAAAACCGCAACACTTACGAGGGGTTTGTTGGTGTGCGAGATATATGAAATTCACACCCAACACGCTGGTGTTTAGAGATGACAAGACAGTTACAGAGAAAACGGAGAGTCAAGTTTATAAGGCACAACTTACCAACCACCAGAGGCGCCTACATTGAACGAAGTAGGGTGAAATACACGCTCCCACACACGCCGGCTGGAAGGTCTCTCCACCACGACGCGATTATAGAGGGTATTTTCACGCGGTCGATCGGTGAAGTAAAATCTGCACAAATATATAAAAATTAAAGCAATAACGACACAAGAGCTTAAGGACATGAAAATATAACTACATGAAATCAGAGGGTGGAAAAGACATCTGCATAAAGATCCATCCCGATCAAATCGAGAGATATTAACGCAGTGCAGCTGTGATAGAGATAAGTAAAATATTTTCCCAATCTTCAACACTTCTAGGCCTCAAGATGTTAACGTGATCATAAACTGCAAACAAGATACACCGTAGAAAAAGGCCAAATTTTTTCTACTAAACTTGATGCGCCATGACCTGACAAGACAAGAAAAGCACTACGCCAAAACAGAGTGGGAAAGCGCAATAAGCTCCATATAGCTGCGACAAGGCAAAACTGGTCTGACGTTTAGCCAGCTAAAGAGAATGATGTCCGGTCCTTTAGGTAGACACTACTACGTAAACCTATGCACGATAGACGGAGAACCGCAAGTATATAGACGCAGAGGCAGCAAAACAGTTCAACTCTTGCGTTTTTATGTACGCTCTACCAGGAGAATATAACCACTTATCTCTCCTGTCTAACCTACAAAAGCTATTCTCAGAAGAGTTTGCAAAAATCACGTCAAATCACAAATATATCAAATATATCACAAGATATGTCCAAACTGCTTCGTTACATTCACATATCAAAAAGAGACGGTCGAAGCTAGACGTGCCGAACGCTTCACACCACACGTAGAGAGGTTTGGGCGCCAACAAGGTGTATTAGTGCAAGAGGTGGTCACAAAAAGCAGATTTGTCAGATTTGACAAGTGGAACAAACAGTTTCAGACGCTGGCTATAATGTGTGGAGATTTTGAGTGTGACACTGCCGGTGGAGTACCATACGTACGCATACAGTCTTACGAGCTGCTACAAAGTCGGCGAATTTAAGTACAAAGCTGTGTTTGACGATCATCAAGACGAAGCGATGTTCACGGTTGAGGTCTGAGATACTATCTTCAGAAGAGCTTACCATCTTGCCGATAGGTTGCTGCACGACTAGCAAAGTTCTCCCAAATACACAAATCAAGCTCTGCTCGCGTTTGATCCAACAGGTGACAGACCAACGTATTCAGAAGAAACACAAAGTGCAAAAGACGGTGAAAAAGATGCTATTTGTGCAACTACAACAAGTGGACGGTAGTCGATAACTGTCACAGAACCGGTATAGTATTAGGTTAGTGCAACTTAAAACGTAAAGAAACGCTGACAGTTGTATTATTTCATCATAACAGCACACGATATGACAATACATTTCTCATTCTTTTTTACGAAGAAGAGTACAACGGTTGGCACCTGAGCGAAGATAACATAATGGCCTCTGGAACAAACTTTAAGCAGATGAAATACACTAAAACCTTTGGTAAGCGTAGAGTCACTCTAGAGGTAAAAGGCTCAATCAACTGTATGAAAAAACCTCTAGCCGCAATCATAGACAGCTACAAAGAGCAGTGCTAATCGTTCAACTATTCGCAGCAACTGATTGAACAGTACGCAACAAAAGAGAAAAAAGAGAAAGTGGTTCTCCAAGGTTGACTTATCTTATGTTGAGATATCTCAACATCTACAAACAGAAAAGTTAACCGACGACAAAGAGATGTTTAGATCTGAGCTACACAACAAGATACCACTAAACGGTGAGGTTCAAGAGTATGAAATAGAGACGTAGCAGGGCGTTTTAAGGGATATCGCGATTCAGAGCTCTCTACAACATAACAAACAACCGCGCCTACGTAGAAGAATACCTAAAGCGTGATTGTGTACTGCTACTCGACGCTATGTTAGTGTCCAATCTGAACTATACAAAATGGACAACCACCACATCGACCCATTTAGATATCCTACGCTCTACGGTTTTGCCTTTGACTGGCTGTTAAAAGATACAGGCATCACATACAAAGTGATGGACAGTGTGTGGGCTAACAAGCTATTTAAAGAATGATCATATGGTGGCTACAGTAGCGCCTTTGCCCGCATTGCACCAGACAACGTGTTTGAATGTGACCAACGTCTATGTATCCGGCAAGCATGGTAAAACCAATGCCAACCAAACTGCTGTACTACAAGAGAGATAGTCTCACCTTAGACGACGTGAATAAAGCTCTCACAACCAGAGACAAGATGGTGTTTTACATCGCAGATATCGATTTTGCAAAGAAGGTCCAAACGAGGCTAGAAAAATTTTTTCGAAGATAACCAGGTGTGGTATAGGCAAACAAAACGGGATAAAGCCAACGATAAATTTCATAGCAGACTTTACAAAATTAAGGGTTTTTTTCTTTTCACACCCACTGTGGGCACTGTTGATCGAGCTGGGAGCACTAGTAACAAGTTAGAAACGTCTCTAAAATTGGACAAGACGATGAAAAAACTCGCCAAAAGAAGATCTGAAGCAAAAAATAACAAAAACTGGGTACAATCTGACCTATATAAGCTCATAATAAAATCATGTTACGGTGTTTTTTGGACAAAATGTAGAAAACTACAAAGATGGTAGCAGCAGACGAAAGAAAAAGCTGCTAAAATATGAGGCATCGCCATTCTACAAACGCACTGAACAGTGTGGCGACTGTTTATCTATAGTAGTCAACAAACGAAAGAAAGTTACTTACGACAAGTTTCCATTTGTGTCAAAAGAGATACTCGACGGTGCAAAAGTGATACTGCCCTAGTTCATACACAAACACCTATTATCGACGTTTGGTCTGAACATAAAACTATTGCAGACAACCACCGACTCAATTCTATACCAAAAGTATAGAGTATTACACCTTATTGGGGAACAAAAAATCGAGATAAATTTCGTTGGGTTATAATTTATTCGGGGAAAAATTTAGTAACTTTTCAAGATTTCATAATTTGGTAAAAACATTGTGGCAACAAATTCAATCGTGTACTAAAATTGTTAAAATCATTAATATGAAATTATCATTAATAATATCTATATATTTTTTCTGATTTTTCATCGAGTTTTTTTGCCGCGTTTCATTTGTTATAGATGTATTTTACTGTAGATATGTAATAATACTTTTTATTCTAGGTTTTAATCCTCTTTTTTCTATTCCCAGAAATGTGTTGTGACACTCTCAGAAACACACATCACATCAAATGATTCTGAGGTGTTCAAAATTCAAGGTTTTCATTTCATCAATAGAAAAATCGACAAGTAGGCGAAGGCGGTGGTGTTGCCATGTACATTTCAGACGACATTGCGTGGAAAAGAAGAGAAGAACTTAAAACAGACGTTATAGAATGTCTCTGGATTGAGATTGACATTTTTAACGGAAATAACCTACTTGTAGGGTGTATGTACAGACCACCAGACTCGTCAGCATACTTAACAAAAGATTTCAACAAAACTCTAGATGAAATGCTTAAAGGGGTTAACAACAACTGCCTTGAAACATTCCTTCTGGGAATTATCAACGCCAACTACCTACAAGAAGTGTCTCAAAAAGAATTGAAGAACATCTTCGGTTCTCACGGTCTAAAACAACTTGTAAAATAGTCAACCCGTGTCACTAAGGACACAAAATCTTTGATTGATGTTATATTGACAAACAGTGCAGTCACGTTCAACATAAAAAAATTTATCCCTCTGAGTATGAGTGATCACGATTGTGTATGCTGTATCAGAAAAATGAACCATCAAAAGATACCACCTCGAACTGTGACCTGCAGGAATTATTCGAAGTACAATCACTCTGAACTGTCAAAAGAAATGAAGGAGCATGACTGGAACCCGTTGTAATCCGAGAACAACGTAAACACCTGCTGGTCGTATCTGAAAGATGTACTAACGACCAAAATTGATCGTCATTCCCCAAAAGTCCAAAAACGTATAAAGGGCAAACTTTGTCCTTGGCTCTCACCTGAACTCAAAGCCATAATGAACACAAGAGACAAATTACAACGCAAAGCTCGTAAATCAAAGAGAGACTTTGACTGGTCAAATTACAAAAGACTCATGAATCAATGTAACAACAAGATCAAACAAGCAAACGTAGCTACTACAACAATCTCATCAGTAAAAACCACAATAACCCTGCAAAATTCTGGAAATGTATCAAAGAAGTCTTCCCCACAAAAGATACAAAAGGTGACTCTCCAATTTCAACATATGACGCAAACAAGAACACTGCTACTGCAAACTTGTTGTGTTCATTCTTAATAAACATTTCTACTTCGCTAAAACGAAAAGCTTTCAAGTTACGTGACTTTGTTTGGGAGAAACCAACACCTTCTCAACCATTCACACAACGCCAGTTCCAGTTCAAATACGTCAGTCGTATTTTTGTTGAAAAACAGTTGAAGTCGTTAAAGCGAAAATCAGCTGCTGGATGGGATGACTTACCTCCAGGATTAATGATAGATTGTGCTAAGGCTATTTCGGGCCCATTGGCACACATCATTAACCTTTCTTTGAAAAGTAATACGGTACCAAGCGAGTGGAAAGTTGCAAAAGTCACCCTCATTCACAAAGGTGGGTCCATGAAAGATCTAAACAATTTTCAACCAATATCAGTACTGCCAGTGCTCTCCAAGATTTTGGAGAAGGCAGTACACATGCAGTTAATAGATTACGTTGAAAATAATCTTCTCTCTAAACACCATGTCGGTTATAGAAAGAAAAGATCAACAGAACTAGCAACGATACTTCTAGCAGACAACATTCGGAAAGATGTCGACAAAGGAAACCTGGTCGGTGCAGTTTTTGTCGACCTGTCTAAAGCGTTCGACACTCTAAGCTACTCAGTACTTTTGAGGAAACTTAAATTGTACGGCATCAACCAAACCTCGCAGAAATGGTTTTGCGACTACCTCTTCAACAGAAAACAGTTTGTAGTAATTAACGAATGCCCATCAACAATGGAAAACGTAGTTTGTGGAGTCTACGGTCAAGGTTCCATCCTGAGACATTTACTATTCTTATTATACTTCAACGACCTCGAAGACCACTTACAGCATGTTAACATCCTCAACTTTGCCGACGACACAGTGATCTACATCGCAGCAAAAAGTAAAACGGATGTTGTATCAAAATTGAATGATGATCTGGAGAACATGCCCAAGTTTTTCAGTGCCAATGAACTTGTCATCAACTTAAAGAAAGGAAAAACCGAACCAATGCTTTTTGGCACTTCCGAAAAGCTTGCGAAGTGTGGTAAGGAGTTGAAACTTCAATATGACGGAGCCTACATACATCAAACTGACTCTTATAAATACTTCGGGACTGCTCTTGACAGCACGTTATCACTCAAGGACAACTTCGACAAGACTTACAAATAATGCATGGCAAAACTTCGTTTACTAAAATCTATAAGTAAACAGATTGACAGCATTGCCAAAGTCAGAGGTTACAAAGGAATGATTCTACCTTGCGTGACATTCAACTGCACTGTGAACTTGAATTTAACAGCAACCCAAGACAGAAAGTTCCAGTCAATTGACAAACTTACCACGAAAGTACATGGTGAAGAACAGACAAAAACTAAGAACGAAATCCTGAAACACTTTGTTATTCTCGTAAGAAAGTACTTAGATAAAATGGTTTGTGAAAACTTCAACAGTTACTTTGAAAAATTATCACACCAGCAAACTACTAGGAACAATAGAATCTCATTGAAAATATCTGTCGTAAAACTGAAATACGCGAAATCAGGCTTTTTCTCTATGGGTACAACAATTTAAAACGCTTTACCTATTGATATTAGATCAAAAGAAAATTTTTTTGATTTTTATAATACAGAATTTTTAAATTTTTCTTAATGTTTGGAACTTTGATTTTTCTTAACAACTTTTTCTTTAAACTTTTTCTTCCTGGGCTTTTTCACTAATCATCTAAATTCAAATCAGTTTTTACTCATTATGTTTTATTTTTCTGAAACAGGACGTATATGAAAAGCAGTTTTATTGTATATATGTAAATATGTATATAACTGATTTATGCCTATCCTGTATAAATATTCATAAAAATAATATTAATGATAATGATAATAATGATTATCGTTATAATCGTTAGATATTTTATATTTTAAACCTGAAGATGATCTATTATAATCGAAATATATTGTCAATAAAATAAAAGTTTATTGTTGGTTCTTTAATACACGATTTTCATGAATTATTCACTTTTCCCCGAATAATTTTTCAACCTGAATTTCAAAATAAATATTGACATGAGCACCTAGCATCAGATTTTTGATTTTTGATTATTCTGGGGAAAACTTTAATCACTTGCAAAAAATTTATGTCAAATTTCCCCGACTTTTTAATCCCCGATAAGGGGAAAATGAATACATATTTAAGACTCCTTTTAAAACTAAAACCTTTAAAAAAACGCAAAACGTTTTAGGTATTTCTAACAAAAGTCCAATGAATATTCTGAAAATGATCAAAATTTCTGCTTCACGAATAATTAATGAGCTTCAATTTGTCAATTCAGACCAGAAAACGAGCTTAACGAAAACAAAGATACAGGCCCTGGGAAGAACTTTTTCACAACTTTTTTTGTTTCTCCTTTCGAACAGAGCACAGTTCTAGGTACTTTACCTCCAAAAGTTGGCGGCAGGTACTTCTATTTTCATTTCTGCGTCTGTAAATTTTAAAATTACGAAAATAGCCAGCTCATTAATCAGTCATGCACATGTAGAAGCTCCCAGAATCTTTGAATCCAGTAGACATTCCTTGGTTCATATTCTTTAGATATCTTATGTAAAGTTTCCTTTGAATTCATTTTCTCATTTCAGTTCCATTTCTGTTTGGCGTAAAGAATTTATGTTTTGATAATTTCCAGACGTGACCACCAGTGTTATTTAGTGTAAAAATGTCTTTTAAAAATCAATTTTGCCCCGAAAGGGTTTAATGCAATCCGATGTAATGGGAGAATTTTTCATGGGCCTGACAAGAATACCAGACACGTCCATCCTATTGGTACTGTCAACATAAGCCCGGTAGAGACACTGGATTAATTGTTTACTTTTTGTTGTACCTGTACGAAATTTCACTAACGAACACAGGGTTGAACTACGTTTAAACCGCGCGTAATCCACATTATAATTTTATTTATAGGTGAAACCGTGAAGATTAAGGAACGTACCATTAATACGTCGGCTTCTTATTTTGAGGTAAGTTTGGTTGATTAATTGCCATTAGTTGATCGCATTTTAACATTAACTTTAATTTAAAATATGGTATAAATTGGAATTTTACATATGAAAAAATGAGGTTTTTCATCAATTTAGCCCTTAGCATGTATGTTGCGGATTGCGATTTTTTGTTGACAAGGCTACCTTAAGGGAAGAAATTTTCGTAGAAAAAAAATTTATTTTTGTGATTCTAACCCTAAATCGTGAGATTGAAAACACATGCGAAACTCGATATGTTTGAGGTGGCCAATTGCGAAAATTAATATCTTTCCGCAAAAATGTCGTCCCTTAAGGTAAAGCAATTTTGAATGCATCTTACTAACTGCCAGTTAATGTTTATGGACATGAAGTGACCAACTTGTAATATTATATTTAAGTCGTCTTTGTGCTGGAGTTTTTGCAGAATGAGTTTTAGTTGGTTTCTTCTAAATCAAATTGTTGTTTCTAGTACTGTAAAAATGGCATGGCGATTTCAAGAACAGCTCAAATATCCTTAGGAAAAACAAACAATCATGAAAGACATTTACTTTTAATTTTCTATTTGACAATAATTTTGAAGAAAAAAACATCAAATATATACCATTTATCTATTTAATGCAGATAAATTTGCCGATCAAGGGCATCTCCGCTTTGGAAAACTTTACTCTTATTAGGAAACATGCCGATAAATACCGAGATGTCTCACGCATTTTTCACGTCAGAAATTCTAAAGTTTCTGAACCTAGTCACAAACTTTAACTTTCTGGAACTTAGTCACAAATTTTAAGTTTGTGAATCTAATCAAAATGATAAAGAAAAAAAATTAAAATCGTTATGCACTATGTAGGATTCAAAACGGACGCTTATAGAATACTAGGCATATTCACTCCCTATCCACTTGGTGATTTCGGCTTGAACACCAACTCAAATTAACCTAAGATTCTGCTTTCAGAATATAAATCCAAGGTGAATAAACCTGCTTCTAGTTCAGAACTTCGAGTTTCATCTTAATAAGAATCATCAGCTGAACAAGTGTTGAAAAATTCAAAACTACATACAAGTTTTTCAACACTTTTCTTTTTGAAACACGGAGTTCTGAACTAGAAGTAGTTTTATCTAGCTTGGATATATATTCTGAAAGCAGACACGACACATCATATGGAGGATAGATAATGTATATTACAACACATGAATTTAACGTGTCAGCTACTTACCTTTTGTCAACGGAAAACCTAGGACCATTGTGGGACCTGAACCAACGACCTCTGCATTTCCATCACCAAAACAAATTCGGAATTAGCGAGTGACTCGCTTGTTTTCTGACGTCACGCCGAAACGAAGTCAATATATTAGAATTTTACTGTTTTGTTTCAGTTAGTTGATGAATCCGTGATGGAAGAAACTTACAGTTCTAACAAAAAAGTTGTCTTTTATTTCATCAATAAGTGTATTATATGATTATGATTATTGAGCACTATTCTAGAAAAGTTTAATCTCACCGATACGTATAATATACGCAAAATTTCACAAAATGCTTAAAAGATTCTAAAAATCTTTTCATATTGATGCCTTTGTTTCCTTTAATATAACACCAGAGAAAATTAAAAGCGACATTAAATTCTAAATGATGTTTACAACCTTTGTCAACAAGTCATAGCATATAGTTTGTGTTTCTAATGATACAAAGAACAATATTTCGAGGTTAGTTGGAGTAGCGCCCTTCTTCGTTGGCTGGTAGCATGACTTAGCAACTCATGAGAGATTCTCTTTATAGCACGGGAGAATATTTGCTTGAATGTTCCACAATAATTCATACATGAAAAGCTGGTTCCGATACTTTACCATGCTTAATATTACCACCATATTAAATTTCTCACGGCTTTAGAACATTTTGATGGTAGCACCTGATCAATGCTGCTAGGGAGCCAAAACATCTAAATCATTTTGATTTTAACCCTATTCATGCCCGGGGGGGGGGGGGGGGTCGATATGACCATGTTTTTAATAAATTTACTGCTATTTATTACTATTATTTACTACTTCAATTCTTTTGAAAATTGTGTAAGACTTTTGAAACGTCGTGACTATTATTTTTTTCTATTTCTTTTTTTCATCAAAAAGCCAATAACAAAATAATATTATAGTATTTTGGTCCCACACCACACCTTTTTTTGGGCCCCTTAAAAAAAAGTTTTTGTTTGTTTGTTTTATGCTCTCAACTTGATATTTGATATTTGCAGCATAAAATTTTTCTTTTCTTTCTAATTTTTCAAATCCTCACCTTGAGTAGAAAATGATAACGTCATTCAAAAAATACTTACGTCAGCAAACACTTTTAAACGTCAGATTGCTCTTTATATGATGAACTATTAGTATGCAAAGTTTCAGAGTGATAGCATATCTAGTTCTTGAGATCTAAGAGGGAAGGGGCCGATTCGCCCCCCCCCCCCCCCGGCATGTTTAGCCCCTAAAAATCCCGGCATGAATAGAGTTAAATCCCCGTAATGATTGTTGTGATCATCAACTGATAATTCAATTTGTTCTAATATCTAACGCTGAGCCAAAAAAATAGTCGATTTCCAACGTTTTCTCTAATTTTACAGCTACTAACCATTCTCCTTTTACATTTGTTGTTTGTTTTGTCTTGTCCGTGAATGTTCGTTTTGTTCGCTACCCTATTATTTTCTTCATAATAAATGACAGTGATTTTCCATCTTTACTGTACAACAGAGGCTTTATCCCTCTTCGATCTCATCTATTCCATCTTGTCTGAGGGGAGTCTACTGCACTCATACTACATATATGTACAAGATAGTAGCGAGGTTAAGCAAACCGAGATCAACAACGTACCGGCAGCCGAACTTAGACACTGATCGATTGTGTTGCTGAAAGTTACTTGGCATGTCAATTTCCAGAACGACTGCGCAACGTTTTACGTCGCATATTTTGGTTTGCTTAACCTCGCTACCATTATGAACTGTCAGGACTCTCACGAATCCTATTGCCTTAGCAGCTAAGCGGACTCGAACACGGGATTGTCGCTGGGCTGCCGAGGCAATAGGATTCGTAAGAATTCTGACAGTTCATAATGGTATCCTGTACATATATATGCACTCATCATAGCTCTCCATGATTGGAATATATAAACTCGAGCTGCACCAGAGTTCCTTCAGTGTCAAATACTGGCTCTGGATCTCGCCGAAGAAGGCCTGTAAAGGTCGAAATACCGAAGCTGTCAGGATTCTCACGAATATTATTGCCGGTGACGTGGCTCAGTGGATAAGAGCCCGTGGTGCAATTGCAACGGTCCCAAGTTCGAGTCCGCTGGGCTTCTGAGGCAATAAGATTCGTGAGAATTCTGACAACTTCGGTATCCTGAAATTTTAGAATTTTAGGGTACTTTCTTTGAAAAAAATGTTGCGGGAAATCTAATAAAGCTTTTTGAATTCTTTTTTGATTTTTTATAAGACAAAATATTAAAATGTTTAACAAAATCAAACATTTTTGGTGCAATATTCCATTTAAAAAATTTATGAAAATTTTTTAAAAGCGATGCCGCCATCTATTATGACGTCATTGTATTTGCTACTATTGTAATGGTGTCATTTGAATTAATTTTGAATCATCTAACTACAGTCCAAATGTGAGGTCAATAGCATTAGTGATTCAAAATTTACGAGCATTTGAACTTTGTATTTTTTATAAGAATTCTTTAAAAATTTCACGGAATTTACGAGAAAATGATCGATAACTTTCAAACAAAAAAAATATTCTTGAGTTCTGATTTGCTATTTCAGATTCTTAAAGGTTATATATGATGGGAGTTCACATATTTTCTGGTTTTTAGCAAAAGTTCTTTTTTTGCCCAAAATTACCCTCGGAAAGTTAAATTCATTAATTGAATTGTTTTAACCAAACTATTTATGTTCAAGGTGATGAGGTCAGCAGAAAATTTAAATTTCAATAGATCGGCATCCGACAAAGTCACAATTTCACAAAATAACACCATTTTTGTATTCATTTTTTACGCTCTATGTATCGAAACAGGCAAAATTGTCAAATCAGAACCTTCGAAATTTCACTTCTTAAGGAGGACCATAAACAACCTTTCAAGTCATTTTTTTCTGTGGCATCAGTATGGTGTTGTGAACATTCGGACAAAGTAGCAGCTTGATGAAACATTTTTCCATCAAATAATTCACCATGCTCAAACTAATAATATTTTGTCAAATGCTTCGTCAATTTTCAACTCAAATAAATTGCTTAGCAAACTCTTCACGGCATGATTTTTGGAAGTTTTAGTCATCAGTCCTCGGTGTTTGTATCCAAAACAGATCTACTATTTTGCATTGAGCTAAAGAACAAGTCTGCACGCGTTTATTATGACGCGTTATGGGCATTCCAATATTTGTCAATATTTTTGAAAGAAATAAGGTAGTTTACGAAAATGTCAACGGGATATCGGTGTTTCGTAATTTCGGATGCCCCACCCTCCACCCACCGTACTAATATAATATTGGTAAAGACAAATATGATCACTTATGGTCTTTCTTAAACAGCGATGAAAGTGCTTCTGCTTGGATATAGAGACACCGAATTTGTATCAATTTACATTTATGGAATCATGCTCAATATAAAATGACTATTGCATAAAATAGTTTTCATACATATTGAAGTTTATTGCAATTGAAAGATTTAGTTTGATAAAATTATGACAAGTTTACAGAACTTTCTTTAAGTAAAGTACTAAATCGACTTTTAGTTTTGAATACATAAGGTGCTTTTGCTACCACAAAGGATGATTTTTTTGGTCCTGAAAGGATTTGTAAGTGCTTCCCTAAAAATTTCATCTCCTTTGCACTCAACGCCGGTAAAGCTCCAAAGTTAGTCTACAAAATTTCTTTAATTTTGAAATTTCCGTGTTTTTAATATTTTTGTGATGTTTTTCTACACTCCACGAGATTTTTTGAGTATAATTTACCTCTGTGGCACTGATTTTAACCAGTTAAAGAGATAACTTTTATAATAAGGAAGAGAGGAGACACAATTTACTTAGTTATATAGAATAAAAGTATAAAATGTTTTTTTTTTTCTTTTTTAGTTGGAAAATCCGTCAAATCTACCCCAAAAAGTAGACTGCCCTTATAGTGAGTGCGGTTGTACTGAAAAAGTAAGTAAGATATATTTTTTAAATTTTACATCGAACGTGTTTGTTTATCATATTCCATATTCGCCAGCTTGAAAAATTAGACTCTTTCAAAAACATTATCTTTTTGAACCTGAAGACTCAGGGAGAAGCTAAATGCTTGTAAAAATTATTAAAAATGGCCTCAACCGTGAGAAAAATTCTAGATTAAAATACCTGCCTCCTTGGGCGAAACCTCAAACCACTTACCACTTACCACCTAAGTAGACTTTAAGTCTTAAACGTATTTGCAGAACGAAATTTTGCGAATTTATTTCGTATTTCAAGCGCTTAAAAGGACTACGCATCGCTCCAGGTCTGTGTTGGACACAGGAGGCTTGAAGTGTCCACGTTATGTACAATTTGTTTTATATGTGTGAAACTGAAGCTGTACTACTAATTGATGCTTCATATGTGACGGTCTACGGGAAAGGGGGCATAAAGCTATCCATGATTCACTTGTTTGCCTCTCAAAATCATTAAAAAACGTCTGTGGAGGAGTGCATTTTTATTTAAGTGACACGCAAATTGCGTGTCGCTTAAATAAAAATGATCTCCTCCACAGACGTTTTTTCATGATTTTGCAAGAAGGTGGAGTATGATCGCGTTAAAAATGACCATGCCCCCTTTTCCCGTGGAACGTCACATATGCTCTCAGCATTTTAAATCATGAAGCATTAATTCATAACATCAAAATCATCTGCCTTACTGTTGTTACATTTGTTCACAACTGCTATTTGAACATCTCTTGCCTTGTTATCGAGGGTCAAGAACTGGCATTTCTAAAATGAGCTAGTTGCCCGGTGGTCGTGTTGGTTTACGCTATAGTGATTATCCTTGTCATACTGAAAACTACGGTCCCCCACAATTGTCACGGCGAAAAGAAAAACGCGCGGCACAAACGCGATAACTTGGAATAACTTCATGATTTTGCATGGGAGGATTTTGCATGAGTCACTTGGTGACTTTGACAGACTTTGAATAGCTTTGATGACTTAAAACCAACAGCTGAAGATTTGTATTTGCTTCATTGATACGGCCGTGGTTTGAGGTTTTCTTAAGGCGCTTGCATAGAAAAATCTTTAAACTGCTTTTTCTCAAAATGCTACTTTGACCTTTGTCGAAGATACTTCTTGAAAGAATGATCAAACTTAGATCAAAGTTTCTGTGAATTGAGTGCTAAGAATGTTTCATGTGCTGATCTAAAGATATTTGAAAAGCAATGACAATACACTGCAAAATTAGGTAATGAAAAGTTAATGAGAAACTGATTTTTCGTGTTCTATCAAATTAACCGCTTAAAACTGTGCCCAGCATGTGGTTTAGCACGAAACTATACATTTGAATAACAAAAAAAGGCGATAGATGTAGCCAAATCTATGGCGCGCGAGTACATTTTTGACAGATAATGGGTACAATTTTAGAGAATCCATTTTTTCATTTCTGAGCTCATTAATTATGCATGAAATGAAAATGTTTTTAAATTTCAAATGTTCACATATTTTTTGAAGAAATAGGCTTTTTAATGGAAATAAATTTTCAACCATCTATTATCATTCTTGTATCCTTAAATTAAATAATCTGTCTGGAAATTGGTCAGCAAAAAGTGACTAAAGTTACTAAAGTGACTAGGCACTTGGCACTGTTTCAAAATATCATAATATTATCTATTATGCTGATTTTTAATATCAATGAATATCGATCAAATCCCAGAAAGTGAATTTAGCTAACCTGCGCGCAAATGGATCAAGGGAATGATATTTTTAGAATTAACTATTTTTAGGGGGCTTTGGTTATGTTGAGAAAATTCACATCATTATTTGGGTATTCTAATGATTTTTCCATTGAGAGAAAACTTCAAAATTGTCAGTACTTTAGTAATCCTGATACCACACCCCCTTCCCGCTTATTTGCACTATTACTCTAGCAATCATTTTTTATGTTTTAGATAACAAACATTGACTTAAATGAACATCTTCTGGCTTTTATAAACGAACATGAAGAGCTTTTTCAAAAAAGAATAAAATTGAATACAGATGAAAGAATCCGACGTACAAATGATCTCAAAGTAAATATAAAATCAGAACATGAAGCATTAGATAAACTGAAATTTAAAAAGTTTGATGAAATACAAAAACCGGAAGAGAATATGAAATCATTGAAAAGGGACAAACTGACGTTATCCAAAACAACTAACGAACATGAATTGAATACAGACCAATTAAAAGAGGAAACGTTAAAACTTATTCGCGCAAAGAATTATTATGATTTTCATACTAGATACAATACAATACCCTCCCCTTGAAAAAGAAAATGAAAAAGGATCTAAAATGCTAACATCAGCACTTTTGTACAAAATAAGCAATTTTTGATGAAAAAAGAGCGTGTTATTGGTTTTTAATAACTTATTTTGTAGAAGAGATGTTATTGTTCTTTTCAGTTTAGAATAAATAAGACAATGGAGTTTATTTTAAATTTCAAATGAGGCGCCAAATAATGCATAAATATGTTTACAGAGTGCACCAAAATGACCAAAATTTTTTGCATCACTCCTTTGGTATTGACTTTGTTAGTAACTGTTCAAAATTTGAAGTGCCAAATAGACAATTTTGGCCAACTTTGTAGAAAATGCAATATTCTTGACCTAAAATCACTCATGACTTCCCATTATGACGTCGTAAAAAAATGTTTGACCCCTCATTTGAAAGCTATTATTATTCCCTACGTCTACGCCAAATCAAATGTCAGCATTCCATGGTGTAGATGGTGTAGGTGGTTCTGACCAATAGCCAATATCTCAAGATTTGCTGATGTCAGCAACTAAGAATTATTCAAAAAATTATTTCTTAATGAATTTTAGGAAAGTCACAAAATCTTATTGGCTTGGGGGGGGGGGGGGGGTTGTAGGGTTGAAAAGTATGATTATCATATAAATTTACTACTAATATATATATACTACTAATATACTAGCATTTCAGCCTAGATATACAATTCGAATCCAGCAAGTTATCTGAAATCAAGATGGCGGACGTTAATGGATCGCAGGTGCAAATGAAAAATGACGAACGTGTAATTTATTTAGATGTGTTTATATGTAAATATTCAATGGTGAACATCATTGCTAGCTACTGGGGGTGCGGATTACCGAGAGTTCGAGCTATTGGGAGTTTTTTTCACGTGTAAGAAATTCAGAAATTAATTTCACGTTTTCTAATCTCGATTCGGACATTTATTTTACCGCAAGGTTTATGAGTAACACTTGCAGTGATCGAAAAAGGCAAACACTCGCGTCCGTTTTCCTTAGCTATCCTTGTAATTATTCAATGTTGATCAGTGAATTGGAGAAAGTATAATATGTATTGATACCGTTTCCCGTATTTCTTCGAAATGGTTAAATCGGAAAAGGTGCGAGAAAAGTTATTTAACATACGGGGTTCTGTAGATGATACAAACGAAATAATAACAATACATTGGTTTATGTTACTCCGTGTAAGTACCTTTTTTTCCTAACGTTTATAACATCTTATGCTTTTTGTAAAGATATAAACTATAATCCGTAACTCAATGAGATTATTAGAGAGTATGAGTTTGGCTTAGTTCTTTATTGATTCTGCTTTGAAGATACCTTGCAGGTCAGATTCAGCTTGAAAGTTTTCAGTTGATAAAAATTTGAGAGAAAAGAACTTGCATCGTGGCCAGATCACTTTCAAATCTAGTGACATCGTCATTTTTCATTTCCTTAATAATTTATATGAATTGATTTATGTTCTCAAACCATTCAATTGATGTGAGTAACCGTAGAAGCATTTGCAAGGATTCGTCCCCAATCAAGTGCAAAGATACAGCTGAGTACAAACAATTCCCATCTTCTGATATTCTAAGAATGAAAATTAAAACATAACACAGACAAGATAATGAAAAATACCTTAATGACCTTCATAATCGAATAACCCCCCCCCCCCCTTCCAAATAACTGCCCCTTCCAAATAACTGCCCCTTTCAAACAAGTGTCCCTTTAGTAAAAGTTTCTTGAATGCATAAGACCCCTAGATATTATTTTAGTATGAAACAAGTAAAAAGGAGCTTATATTGAAATTACATAAAACAAAGATTAAAAATGCTTTAGACTTAAATCTTATTTCAAATTTTGTATATTTTCTTTGTTTTGTTCTTACAGGATTACTCAAAATTGTACCCCCTCTCTCCCAGACAAAACGGCTAAGAATGTCAAGATATTATACCTACTGTTATTGGAAATTAGAGAAATAGTATTGTTAGCATAATTAAGAGGATCAAGAACAAAGAAAAATGTTCATTCATCACCAGAAAATTCGTTTGTGAAAAAATGCATTCGTACGTACGTTTTACAAGCACCAACCCCACGTACGCGATCGTTACTTTTGAAGGAACCAGTCTCTCCCTCTCCCCCCCCCCCCCGCCACTCGTTAGTGCGTACGTACTATGTTAATAGTCCCTAAGTATTATTATCAATTTACTTGTTCAGGTTTTTTCCTTTTTGATCTTGGAAAGTGCCACGACTCTCTTATTCTCTCCCTTTCTTCAACCTTCTTTACACCACGAAACCAAATACAGCAAATATTCCTTACGTTTACAGAGCTATTTACACCTATAGCCTCAAGTCTTTCAAGCAAACCGTTTGTTATAAGATTATGTCTAGCTTCGTTTTTTGAATATTCTTTTCTCCACAAAAAACAACTCGTTTTGTTCCATTCTACTTTGGTAGCCAGGCTAATTTTTTCACGTTTTTACAATCTTGTCTTTACAAATAATCTCGCTAATATAACAGAAACGGAAAACAAATCAAGATAGGTATCCTAGCTAGCACTTCGCGTAATAATGGGTGCAATAAGAGGGAAAAGAAAGAACGGTTTATTCTTAAATAATAAATTATAGAAAAAAGAATTCTGTGGTTCGGCTGTTTGTGTCGTATTCTATTCTGCAAAATATCTATATAGATCAAAACAAGCTAGTGGGTGGGAAGAAACTTATCAAGAGAATTCAATCTGCTAGTTCTGGAAAGATTGACCATGTGAAATAATGGTAGCCCCACCTGTATAAAGCTCAAAATCAAAACAAACGAAGCACAAATTTATATTAGTTTGACAGTTTGAGAAGTTGGATAACAGTACTCTTTTATTTTCTGCATGAGTTTTCTGATCTTTTCAATTGCTTTTTTCTGATACAGCTACATTAAAAAGCTTTAACACACTGTAATTCCATATTTTTTTTTTAAGAAAATGAAGATCTTATGGCTAAAGAGAACTTAACGAGCCTTAAAAAGTCTCATTATATAGCTTTTCTGATGCTAGTGTTTTCTGTATGAATACAATAGATACAAACAATACAAAATATATATAGTAATACAATAGATATAAACAATACCGTCAAAGTTAGTAACTTTGTCCAGGCGTGGTAACTTTGGCCAGTTTTTAGAATCTCTCTAAAATAATTTTGAGTCAATATTTTTGCTCCTACTTTTCAGGACTACTTCGCATCCATCTTTTTAAAGCAGTCCTTGAATAGAGAAGAAAAAATGTATGCTCAAAATTACTTAAGAGAGATTTTAAAAAGTCGCCAAATATACCACATCTGGACAAAGTTACTAACTTTGACGGTACAAAATATAAAGTAATACAATAGGTACAAACAATACAAAATATAAAGTAATACAATAGCATATAAACAATACAAAAAACAACAAACCTAAGTAATAAAATATATGATAAATATATATATACAGCCGCCGTGCTAAAAGTAAATGTCCTATTCTGAAGGATAGAGTCCAAATCCAGAGGTAAATTGAGTGATTAGTTGGGAATTAACTTTCTCTCTCTCATTATAATTATAGTGTTAGACACTATTGGGAATTCTTGAGGTCATTATCCGCTGAGCAGCCATTCTTTGGGAGACAGGCAGATGGAGGTATAAGAACACATCTGATTTCCAATTACCAAGGAAGGAGATGACGTTCAGGGGCACACCTGCTTCTAAAACAAAGGACGCTCAACCCCGACGAAAAGAATGGGAATCAAAGGTATCTGCTTTGAGGCCAAGACGGCAAAGGCAGCGCTTGAGGATTTTAATAAAGGCCTTGTTGGTAAGCAAGGTAAGAGGTGACATGGATGAGTCCCTCCATCCAAAGGCTTGGCCTTCGAGCATCATTAATCAAGAGAACCTGTGTGACTGCTGTATAGGACATAGGAATGAGCCGGAGTTAGAGATCAATGGGACATAAAGCACCCTATTGTGAAGCTGTATGGTTTTGCTACATCTTCCCTGAACCAGCATGCAGTAGTCCATTGTGTTAAAGTCGATGCGAGTGAAATGCTTGGAAGCGTCAAAACTTTTTGCAACAAACCAAAGAATGACACCAAGCATACAGCCCAGAAAGATGATTCGAAACTATTGTTAAGGTTAAGGCAGAAGCGGATACCCTTTAGGATATCAGGTGTAATGAGAGCATGACTCATTTGATGCCCTTGAGAACTGTAGATAGGATCCAATTATCTTCAAGGGTGTTGGAAAGCCCCATCTCTTTGTGCAAGATACCAACAAAGGAGATATATTGACAAACTTAGGTGAGGAGAAGAAAGCAAGCCAAGTAGGCTGCATAAAGGCACAAAACGGTAGTGTGTGCAGGGGCTATTAGCAGTGACAAAATCTGGTAGAATCCAAAATATGCATTCTAATGACAACGATAACTCCTCTTGGTGGATTAAGCGTACGTAGCTTGGCGATAAAACAAGACATTTCTGGCAAGGTTACGAGTGATCTGAACAGCATCTAGAAAAGGAGATGGTAGGCTCACAATCTAGTGCCTGAACTTGCCCAACAAACTAAGAAAACTAGGTCCCGGCATGCAGTAGCGTAGCCAGAGATAGGTCGCGCATACAGGAGGAGACAAAAATGCCATTAAAGTCATTAAAATGTCATTACATAAGGAGTTGACGCAAAAGAAAATGACATCTAATGACTTTAACACCTCTCCTCCTGCCTTGCGCGACCTACCCTAGATACGCTACTGCCGGCATGTGCATGCGAGCAGGGATATCATAAACCCAGCATGAGTAAATGGAAAGTAAATGTTGAAAAAAGGAACTGAAGTGCTGAACTTTATGTAGATGAGTTACAGAATCAGCAATAGTGTCCAGGGCACCAGTAACATGTGATGCTTTTAATCTATAATTGAAGATTGCAGAGAGCCAAAATAGATGGCGGGGATACATCATCATAAAGGAGCTCTGAGTGGACCCGTTATTCAGCATAGCCACTGCTGCTGTTTTGTCACAATGAACAAACACTTGTTTGTACCTCCAGAAAGAAGTCCATCGACACACTGCAAAAGCGACACAAAGAGCCTCTTTGTAGTTAATATGAAAAGCCTGTAAGGAAGGGAACTTCTTACTCATAGTAAGCACCAACACCCATATTGCAAGCATCAGTGTGAAGAGAGGTATTCGCACGAGTGTCAAAAAATGGGCAGCAGCCATTAAGAAACCTGAAGAAATTTTTGCCACCAGAACATATCTGCTCTGAACTCTGCGGACAACTTACATTTGGAGTTAGGTTTGGGCAGAGAATTCATCAAGTCTAACACTCTACGCAAAAGGTTCTACAGTACCACCATACACTACCTTGCAGTACCAATTAAGACGACCTGAAAGCTATTGTAATTTCCGCTTAGTAGTTCTAGTGACCTTAAGAAACTGGTTCACTAAGTCAGACAATGAGTCTAATTTGTTTTGCAGTAAGGACAGGGTTAAAGTAACAGTGTCAATTACAACACCAAGGAAGGTGAGAGACTGGCATGGTGAAACAAGTTTAGGAGTGCTTGACGTAAACCCCAAGGTTAAGGAGTAAGGTACAAAGTGTGTCATACGCCAATTGGCACTGTTCTAGGGTCTCACCAATAACTAATAAATCATCAAGGTAAGCAACTCTAAGGGGAAACTGTAGCTGCAACATGATTCGCTTGACAGCTTGGGTAATAAGGTGAAAAATGCCAGGTGCACTCTTAGTACCAAAAGGCAGACGAGATAAGTAAAAACATTGTCCCCTGTAAACTTCCACTTGAGCCCAAGAGCTGGATAGTTTGAGGGGTACACAGGTATGGAGCGATAGGCATGACGTAAGTCAACCTTTGCCATATAATACCCCTTCTTCAAGAAGTGCACCGTATCCTCTACCCGCCGAAATTTTTGGTGCCCTATGTCAATGTATTTATTAACATAAAAGGGAACATAAAAGTCGTATTAAATTAAAACTGCCATCGCAAAGCGACAAAACGGTAAAATCTGTGTTTGACTTTGAAGAGCTGTAACTGCTGACCTAAGAGTGTTATTTTTCAGTTTTGTTTTGATTTTTGAACTGGTAAATTAATTATATTTCGTAGTTAAATCATCAAATTTGAAAAAATGATGTTGCTGACAAAGTACAGCGCGCTAAAACTCTTTTATTTTTTTTTTAATTCGTGACGTTATAAAGATTATGTTGATTGATATTAGGAGATTTTTTTGTATTAAAATCCCTTACAATATTGAACATTTTTGCTTCAATCATTATCCGAAAGTTCTAGTATCTAGGCTAATCTAAGATTATTATCTCATAGAAACGGTGTATTTCGTTAAGCGAATTTTCCGATTGGCTGAAAGACTTAAATCTAGCCTGGTGCTGCACCTGCTTTAAATTTGCGAATAAAGAGTTGGTACGCTAGATCCAGGAATTGATCTAATAAAAATTATATTAACAATGCACGGTTGTAAATGTTGAACGTCATGACATTTAAAATTATGTTATCTCGCTGCTACTGTTTGTTGCCATACAAATTCTTTGGGAAAATATTATCGCACGTTGTTTTTGAAATAGCCACGAGGGAATAATCACGTCACGAGAAAATTATTGTTAATTAGTTAATTAATACAAATTCTTTGGGAAAATACAGTGTGTTTCAAAAAAATGGAACCAAGAATTGTAACCGCGTTTATTTCAATGAATTTTTGTCGACTGACAAT
>JAUBWS010044435.1:27718-48336 GCA_032270445.1 Darlingtonia californica | reverse complement strand
TCGTTCTTGTAATTTGATGATAAGTCAAGAAAATTTGGCGAAAGTTTTCATTAGTTCCTCAGTATCATACCCCAACTAAGTTTTAGATGCAGGATTTATTAATCTTGTTTTGTTTAAAAAAATCTGTTTATAGTGATTAAGGCGTGGTCAAATTTGAGCCTCGTGCTGTTCAATTGTTGTGCTGTTTAAATTGTTCTTATCAGCGAAGGGTAATTTATCAAATTTGAGTTTTATATACTCATATCTTTTAAGATTAGATTTATTTCGAAAAAGTCTATTTTATCAAGAACAATATCTCATCTCAGTCTACTCTGAGCATGATTTCCCTGATCCTCATTATAACTAACTAATTAACTGTTCTACATACGACAACAATGAACTATGTTAATTATTATCAAGAACAAGCCTGATTTCCCTGATCCTCATCATAACTAGCCTAGAAATCTGAGCTCAACACTTTCTCGCCTTTGATATACTGATTTGGGAGAAAGAGAGGTTTTTCCAGCTTTTCTCGGTGAATCCGTTTACGGTAAATTAAAAGGAGCGGTAGGCAAAAAACCGATAGGTCTACCTGGCTACATCATAACTAACCAATTAACTGTTCTACATACGACATAATTATTTTTAGCCACGTGCTAACTAAATTTGGATCAGCCCGTTGGCTCGTGCCGCGACCTTTTCTTTTGTTTACACCAGACAAAGTGCAACCATTCGTTTCCATTTCATGCATTCTTCGTAGTAGCGTGACGTAATACGATTAATAATGTAATGAAAACTATTTGCACTTTAAAAATGACGTCAATTTCAAAAATTCTTTATCGTGGAACCACCCACCCCTATATATGTTGTGTAAATGTCCATTTGACATTTAAGTGACGTTAAGAAACAAAGATACCATCTGCTCCAAATGGGTTTCTGCACGTCATATGGTATGACCACGTGGAGAAAAACGATGAAGTAGTTGTTTGTGTGTTCAAACACGAATTATTCTGATTGTTCCGTCCAATGTAATGTAGCTTGAAAAACATTAGTTTGGATACCTAAAAACACATGCGAAATAGTTTTTCATTCCAATATACTCTTACCCTTCACTGATAAATCTAAATACTCTATTTTGCCCTTATTTCGAGCCAACTATAATGAGCCTAACTTGATGTTCTAGGTGCAAAGAAACAATCTATTATACAAAACAACTGTGTATTTATTTATCCTTTAATTTCTCTTTTTCTATGAAAAGTTTACGTCATTTTATTCTAATTCAATAAATTTATTAAATCTAAATCTAAATTTATTAAATCCAATCACCTGAAAACTGGTAAAAATTCCAGATGGACCCTATATTTGGATATTTAAATCAGAGCTTGGCTACAAAGTAGGCCGAATTCAATATCATGGCGCCACTGAACATTTTTCAAGAATGAGATTGGATTTGATTAATGATGTCAATAAATCAATTATAGTTCCGGGGGGGGGGGGGGGGGGGGGGGGTGGTTAAACTGTAAGGGTCAGGGGGTAAATTTTTACCTATACTACAGTGTGGGTATAGTTGTACAGGTTCCCAGATTTTTCTGCGGGTCTGGCCGCGTGTAAATTTTACAAAGTAGATGGCTAGCCAGGCTAGTTACATTGTAAATATGGTCAAAATTACTTAGTTAAAACACGAAAGTTCATTCATTATTATAAAAAAGTCTTTCTTAGAAAGTAAAGACCTTACCATGCCACTTTTTCAAGGTTCACTGGTAGTGCCATATTTTACCATCAATAGAATTCATTAATCTTTCTAGAGATAAGGTTTTACCAAAAATCTGCATTTGACAGCGTAAGCTTAGATTTTTGGAATTACTCAATCGCAGTGGCCTTTTGGTCATGCTTCATGTGAAGAAAAATCATAGAATCTACATGAAAATTTTGTATGGACCTTGGCCAAGTGGTTTTTAAGGCACTGAGCCTTGAACGCAGGGGTCCCGAGTTCGATGCCGGTGCAAGGCTATCGGTGGTGAAAATGACCTCACCGTAATTTCCACAATGTTCCCTGTAGGTGATTCACAGGAAGGCAGGACCCTCATTGATAGCAATTCAAAGAGAACTGAAGAGGCTATCCTGGGTAAATATGTTCAAACGATAATAATAATTGTCTCAAAAAAGTGCCCCCCCCCCCCCCTGACAACAAATGACTAAACCAGAACGAAACCATGAAGTGAAAACAAGTGAAGGTGAATTAACTAGAACACCTAGCCTGACCTCCCGTCTAAGTTCCGATTTCAATTCAATAGTAGTATTTCACGACTTCAAGGGAAAGGTCAGGGAATTTCGTGTTCCACTTTTGATTTTGATTAGTTCTTATAGCAATAATGTGAAACTTGCGAGAATTTTGATTAGTTCTTATAGCAATAATGTGAAATTTGCGAGAATTTTGATTAGTTCTTATAGCAATAATGTGAAATTTGCGAGAATTTTGATTAGGAATTTAAAGTTCGAATTCATTTTTATTTTTAATAATTTGGTGTCCCCGACTCTCTGTTTCCCTCTATAAATATCACCTTAAAAAAAATACGGAGAGGGTCAGAAATGTATTTTTGATTGAAAATGAAGGGATACTTGTTCATAATCTAGTTGTTTCTTTTTCCAAATTTCCACTAGGAAGCTGGAATAAATAATAAAAATGCTAATTAAAATAAGAAAATGATACATTAAAAATACAAACAAATAGAAATAAAATTATAAAAAAAATTCTACAAATGACTATTTAGCCTTTGGCATGATTTATGAGTCAAAGTAAAACAACATACAATACAATATTCAAAACAAATAAATTATAGTTTCTACACGTATGTACAAGCAAAATTACAATTCTCCTTAAAACAAACAGATTATTTTATTTACACCTATATTATATTCATTTAAACAAAAAAATATTTACACATTTTAAAATTTCTGATGCATTTCAGTTATATCAACAAGCGCAACAAAACCGAACCTTATCCGACAAAAGAAAGTGACGATATTTTCTAATAATTGACTTTTTCACCTTTTTTGCCTTTTTCGAATGATATATGTACCTATCTAATTGTGGTTTTTAAATTTTTTCTGAGCGCTTTCTTAGTCATAGATGGTTTACACGATTTTGTTTTAATATAAGAACAAACCATATAAGAACGTAAGGCTTAAAATGGCAAAAGGTTTAGAACCTGTTAAGATCAATTGAAAAATCTCTTTTCTTTAAGAACATTTTCAAATTGAATGATTTCAACCTGTTTTTTGTTATATAGAGAACAATTTAAGAACATTTTTTGGCTTAAAATCCGCAAAAATTAAGAACGATGGAAGGCTTACTCAAAGTTGGATGTTCTTATTGAAAAAAGTGAATCGGGTTCGATTTCGCTAGGAATCCCCCAGACACATGATTTATAGTTCCTAATCGTGTAAGGAATTTTCTAAAAGCGATTAAAATTATAATTAAGCCTGTTGCGACCTCCTGGACTAATAGAAAGTGATTTATAGCAGAAATATACCAAAACAAAGGCACATGCCTGTTTACACAAATAAGTATAGAAAAACATGTGATCCGATATTCCCAATAATTATGATTTACCGGAACAGCCTTGTTTACAATTTTTCGTTTTTTGTCCGACGACCCATTTGTCCGACTTTGTTTTGAACAAACTTATCTTATATTTCAATTCATCAATTTCGATTTTTTCCCAAGCCCTTTTTTGAACTTAACCTTTTATAAGGAGAAATATCAGCCATGATCTATTCATTAGGTACTAGTTAGGAATTAGATGGATATAAGATAGATTGTTCCATTGCTTTTAAGAATGCCATCATCAGCCTGACTTCATAAATAATATATTTCTATTGTTTTCTAAATTATTCACAGAATTTGTATTGTCAAAGTATCATCCAGATATGGTAAATCGCAACAGAAATAGAGACTTTTTTTAGAAAAAATGAAAATATTCTTTTGTTAAATACTTTTAAGTTATCTGCTCAGTGTAACTTATCTTATTTCAACGTAATTTCAACGATATTTCGAAGTACGTTTGTAAAAGAAGTGTATCGAAGCACATTTTTTCTCATAATGTAAATTTGAGTTTATCTTATTCAGAAAATCATTTTCATAGGCTTTAAACCGAACGATCATCATATCATCATATTTAAACCGATTTCAGGAATGTAAAAATTTAACAATATTAAAACCTAGAGTTATAATAATCGCTTGAATATCTCATCTATGTATTCATATATGTACAATTTATGTGAGAATAAAAAACGACCATACTTTACCTTTTCCGATTTTTCCCCGAGCATGTTCCGAAAGAAACCAACAAGTCCCGACATCTCCATACTCGTAGAATCATCGGTTTTCGAGAAGGCTTTCGTACCGAGTTACGCTCTTGTTCAGCTATGCGATATTTCCGACTAAGACGGCTACTACTCGACGACATTTGCATGAGTCGTGCAACCTGTGGAGACGTCACCGATGTTGTCGTATTCGTTCTCACCAACGTTGAAGATGGGAAATTTATGGAATAGATACCAACACAGCTATTTGGTCGCGGTTTTTGATGATTCATTTCATCCTTGTCAGAAATTCGACGAATTGGTGAAGTCATGGCTCTGCTTCGTGGTATGGGATCAAGTGACGGAGGGGCAGTTCTATGGGAAAAAAGGTAGGGTTATAAGGGTGAGGAAGGGCGGGAAAGGGAAATCAAATACGGTCAGTAGGTTAGAGGTGGTTATTCAGAATTAGGTGTTAGTGTGCAAGTGGTCTGGATCAAGGAAGGGTGTGATAAGAGGGTGAGCAGATCTCACCTTTTTACAGAAGGTACTTCAGAGTCAAGGGATAATTGGGACCCAGACCACCCGGGGTTAGTCTCGTTAGATATGGTACTATGGTTATCATGATGATCATTCTGCAATTCCAACAGGTATAATTCTTCTTCTAATGAATTTTTATTTTCTAAGAAACTGAAAATGGCAGTCTCTAATGTCATGTTATCGCTGATACAATCCAATAACTCGTCACCAAGCAATTGTGTGTTTTTAGAAATACCCATGAATTTTCGGTTAACATTTTCACGACATACACCACAAAGAATATCCGAGTCATAACTCGCTGGTAGATGATAATTACTAGCCATCAACTGATTGTCTGTGTTTGAATATTCACGGCTCTCAAGAGATGACAAGTCAATTTTGAGGGATTGGAGTTTAGCTTCTAGCTCACGGTTGTATCTGGACGTGGCGCCCAGGCTACGACTTAATCGTTGTAAGTCACCCATCATTCGTTTTTTGTCACTTTTAAAGAGAGTCAATTTGGTTTGTAACCGATCTTTTTCGTACACAATTGCTTCTTTTTCTTTTTGAAGTTGAGAAATAAATTGATGTTGTCCACTCATGCTATTTTCAATGTACTCCGAGCTTACTGTATTTATATGCTTTTCTTGTTCCAACGCGTTACATCTTTCCACAAGATCTGATGAGTCTTCCTTCAAACTCTTATTTTCTGCCTCTACGTTTTTTAAATCCTCTTCAAGCGATTGAAAATAGTGATGGAGATCTAATGTCTCCAACAGAACTTTTGCGCTCTGTCGCGGAGCTTTATCTGTATGGCTCTCCATCTCCATAAGATCATTATAAATAATGCGTAAGTGTGACTCGAGTCTTATATTGCGCTCCTTGTAAAGTCGTAAATGTTTCTCGATTACCATTTTAAAGTGATCAACGTTTATCAAATTATTCTCTGCTATAGTTAATTGTTTATTAAGCACTTGTAAGTCATCCATTAAATTGGTTTGAGACATTGCAAAAGAAGAGAGGTCTGACTTTAGTTTTGCAACTTGGTTTTGGAGAGGTTTCAACCCGACTAGAGAATCAGTGCTGTGAAATTGTGCAACAAGCTTCCGTACTTGCCTTGATTTATCCTTCAATTTGATTCGATCCATGTTTGCCAGGCTAAGTTCCTCTTGAACAGCACGAACTTCATTGTTAAGGTTATCAACACATATGTTTAGTATACTGTTGTCATAGTTGGCGTCTGATAAGTCATCAGTTAGTATTACCTTTTCATGTTCGAGTGTGTCTTGTTCGTTCATTAACGAACTGATCATACGTATGGAATCTTCCATTTCTGTTAAATTTTCTTTCGAAGCAAGTTTATTACTCTCATCCAAATCCTACAACATACGAAATTTCGATATCATTTCAAACAAGAAAGAGTACTTAAAAGCATAATAAGAAAATTTAGTTTATCCACGAAATAAAATAATACTCTTAAGTAAAGAAACTATTCATTTTGATTGTATTTAGTCCTGTTTTAACTTTAGTATATTCTTTATCTCGAACTTTATATTTCGAGCTAGTTGGATTACTTGCAATTTAAAATCGAAAAGAACTATCTGGTGAGGGCCTTATATTTGATCATCTGGCACAAAGTTTGTACCAATATCAACTAAATTTCAAAGTTATTTGAAGAATCATCAAGGCTTAGTTGTCTGGTCAATACAAACTCATCCTAATGATGATTTAGTCCGTGGTGAATATCAGCCTCAAAAATGTACTAAAAAATAAATTTTCTGAGAAAAACAGTAATTGAATGAAATTACTTGAATGAGCTCTCTTAATTTGGATCTTAAATCTTCTTTCTCATCTCCAACTTCTTTCAGTTTCATTTCCAGCTTTCCTTGTTCCATCTCTAGAGCAGTTTTTTCCTCATTAAATAATGACAAGTCTTCTCTCATTCTAATGACTTCGTTTGGGAGATTAAGGCCTGCCTCGTCTACCCGAATATCTTTTTGGTTATTGTTTGAATCGCGGAGAATGCTCTGTTTTTTCATGACTTCGCATACTTCTTTCTTCAAAGGTGAAATCGCCCGCGCAAGCCCGTGAAGTTCACTCTTCAACAACGCGCGTTCTTGATCAGCGGCGTCCAAATTACGTGCGAGTGTTCTAAAAATAACAAACCAAAAAAAATGTTGCATTGTAAAAACCTTAAGAAAAGAAATTTTCGCGGAAAAATTTATTCTGCAAACTTTAAAGAATTGCTAAATCGCGAAAATAAATTCCACAAAATTCATTTTGTACTTTCGTAAATTTTATTTTCATACAAAATACGAATACAAAATTTCCATTATGAGAGAATCGTGAAAATTGATTCCACGAAACTCGCAAATTTTGACTGGTCAACTGCGAAAATGAATCACACGAAAGTTCCTTCCCTTAAATAGTTCAAGCAATTTTATTCCCAGTACCAAAACAGCTTTGGTGACTACCGAAAACATTTAATTACAACATACCTTCTTTGATTTTCGACTAATGCTCGTTCTGATTTTAATTGTGAAATTTCGAGTTCAGCCATCAGCAATCGTTCTTTTAATGTTTTGGTTTGTTCATCTTTAGACACCCCTTCTTCGCTCAACTTTTCTTTTTCTCGTTGTAATTCCTCAACTTGTTGTTTGGCTCGTTCCAGATCTTCAAAATTCGTACTCTGTTGAATACTTAGGTTCAGATTTTGCGTTTCTGTTGAACATAATTGCCTGCAAAAGAAAAAAAAAACACGAATCATATGACTTTACGTCATGGATCCATAGCAAAGATTTCACTCCGAAGATTTTTTGCAGGAAAGATAAATTCAAAGTGAGAAATTCAAATGTTTCATTCAGATAAGATTTTTAACGTTCATAAAGTTTCCTAAATTAAGATAGCCTGCGAGAAACTGAAAGCAAAAGGGTTAACAACTTTGTTGTATTTAATTCAGCTGAAAATCTTTTTACAGTCTTGGACCCCTGATTTTAGGGAAGAGGTTCCCGGTAAGCAAATAATAATCTCCAGTTTATCAAAATCATGAAATATTCCGAAAATAAAAGATAAATAAAATAAAACACTTCTTTGGATACAGAATAGTCCATATTTTACCTTAATAATAACTTAGTTTCTTCAGTAGCTGAATCCAACTCTTGTTCTTGTTTTTCAAATTCATTTTCTAATTGTTGAAGTTCACTTTCTAATTTGCTATTCTCATCCAAGATAATAACAATATCCCGATGTAACTCTGCATTTTGTTTCTTTAAAAATTCCACCTCAGCTTCCAGTTGAATTCTTTCTTTGACAAGTTCTTCGATCTGTTGTTGAAGCTTATCGATATGTTGACGATAGTTCATTTTCTCTTGCTCTAACCTTGTGCTTTTCTCCTGGAAAGGAAGTGGAAATTTAAGGGAGGTAGAGTTTGCCTTAATCAACCAAAAAAGAGAGACTGCACGTTGGCTAACATTTGTGTGGGAAATTTTCATCTGCATTATGCTGTGTAATATGTCATAAAACAATCTGTGAAAAGAATTATCATTCAGGGATATGATTAATTCATTGACCACAGAGAAGAAAATTTGAAGTTGACATCTCTAATGCTGACAAGAAGAAACCACTGATCCAGAGCAAAAAATCTTATTCATTGACAATAAGTAATTTTTTATACCGTATTCTCTTTTTCCAAGTGTTCATTTTTATGACCCAGCGAGATCAGTTGGACTTCAATCAGCTTCATTTTCTCTTCAACATGTGATTTTTCTTGCTTCACTTTCAAAACTTGTGTCTTCAATCGACAAATGTTATCAAACAATGAACCTAAAAAAATAATAACAATTTCGTGAAAGTTTGTATCCACAATCGATAATGTTGACAAGAACAGTATCATCTCGAGAGCTTGACTTCTCAATTTCAATGGACCTATAAAAAAATCTTGTCACAACATCTAATTTTAGTCAGTCAACGAACATTGTTAATAAAACTTGTCGAGTTTGCTTAAGGATTATTGGCCATGCTTGAAACTAACTTTAGCCATTAATTTTCTAACTTCCTTCTTGCAACTTACATTATAACAAAGGAATTCAAAAAGAGAGAAAAAGTATATTAGGAGGAATATAGTTTGTATTGCCTTACCTGTATTGGAGCAATTCTCATTTTCAGGACAATCAACTTGAAGAAGTTTTTCAATTTCTTCCCTTTCATCCTTCAAACATTCAGCATCAAGTACAACTGCTTCTAATTCCTTCCTTAATTCTTCAATGTTGCTTTGTAAGGAGATATTGTCTCTTTTCAAATTCTTCATTTCTTCCAAAGTCTTAAAATATAAGAAAGAAACACTTTTAACAAGAAGAAGCGTAGGGAAATGTCATTCGTTAACATTAATTTATTTGTGTCTAAAGTGGAAAAATGGCTTACTGGAGTAAACTATAGAACCTTTAGGAACAAGGTGGCTAAATGCAAGACGAGGGAGTTGTGGATGTCTAACATAGCCTAGCACAAAGTTCCCTTAAACCCCCCCCCCCCTCCCCCCCTTATCTCCCCAAGCAATACCGTCCCCGGATTGGCTTTTCTTCCCTTAAGAAAGTATTTTTAAATCTTCCCCGCCCTTATTGGAAAGCTAGTCATTGAGAGCACAGTAAACAAGGAAAAAAAGTAAAAAACAGAACAACTTTTGTAGCATTCCCTAGTCTACCAGGTACGACCGCTCCGAGATATTCCCACGAAGTAGGCATTTTTAGAGTAGGCATTTTTAGTAAATCTACGTATATCATACAGTAAACAAGTGATGTGTAAGGCGCTGAGCTTAAAACTCACAGTTCGGGGGTTCAACGCATTTGCGAGACTTTCGGTGGTGAAAATTACTAAATCAAAAGAACTTAAAAGGCGAAATCCTGGATGAATGATGGTGACAGAAATAAAAATGAAAAATACAGAACAAATTATAAATTACCTCATCATCAATTTGATGATTTTCTTTTTCTTTTTGTAGCATCTTTTCTAAAGTTGTTTCAAGCGCCGCAAACTTTTCATTAAGGAAAGCTAGTTGCTTAGTCAGCATTTCTTCTTCTATATGACATGCTTTCACTTGTTCTGTCAATGTTGAATTCACCGATTCCAAATCAACAAGCTAAAATGAAAAGATGAGGTTTAACAAGCGAATAGCAAGCCGTAAATCACTTTTTCGTGAGTTTTTCTACCAATTTTTAAGTCAATTTTACTCTATAAGAATTTTGAAAGGTGTCTCTGGCCAGAGACCTATCAATTCCGCGACCTTTGCACTAGGAAAGCGTTCCTAGAATATTTGAAAATTTTCTTTGTAAGTTTAAAATAAAACTTAAGAGAGAAGAAAACGACTTTACTAAAATTTAGGTGACTCTTTAACTCACAATCCGGTTAAGTAAATATAAGCATTAAAAATTGGCCATGCACCTAGAGGCGTAGGAGCTCCGCCATCCATGCACCAGAGGATGGTCCCTGGACTCAATTTTTATGAAAAAAACTAGAAGTATCCCGACCGTTAATTGGTTAAACAGACTAAAGAATACTTTCAAGATAAGAAAACGTACCTGATCTTTTAAATAGGATTCATTTTCAGTCGATGTTTTGATTTTGTTTTTTAGTTCCATCATTTTCTCATTCATCTCTTTCACTAAACCTCGCGTTGTTTTAAGATCATCATCCACCCTCTCGAATTCCATTTTGATACATTTGTTTTCAGTATTCAATAGTACTGCTTCACTTTGTAAAACTTTTGCACTTTCTTTTAACGTAAGATGGTCTACTTCTAGCACGCGATTTTGTTCAGTTACATTATCGAGTTTCGTTTGTAAGTTCGACGTTAACTCTTGAGCCAAAGATACGACTCCTTTTAATTCGTCTCTCTCTTTTTGTAATAATATCTTTGATTCTGATGCTTTTGTGAGCTTAGTTTCTAGGTTAGTTTTTTCATCGGCTAGTGTGGTTAAAAGCGTCTGTATTTTCGAAGTATCATTCTCTAAATATTTAAGTTCATCCGTTAAGTTTGAATTTCTCTCACGCGTTGTGATCAGTTCTTTTTGTATATCCTCTTTTTCTGTCATAAAGAAAGCTAATCGTCGTTGTAAGTCCAAAACTTTTGCCTCCACCTCCGATACTTCACCAGAATGCACACTCCGGCGCGCGAGAACGCCTTGCATCGAAGTGGATGATTTTAAGTTCTTAATTGGCGTGGAAGCTTTTGTAGGTTGACTTTGCGATCGGCGGTTACCACCATCTTCTGTGTTTGCTTTATTCTCCAAACGTTTTAATTGCTTCGCTAGTTTATCTTTTTCCGTACAAATTTTATTAAAGTCTGTTTCCAATCTATTGAACTTTTCTTTAAATTGTCCCAAGTTTTCCATAATTCGATCCTTCTCAAAATTGAACATTGATGATATTTTATCTTCGTTCTTTTGCAAAATTTTCAGCTCGCATTTGATTTTATCAACATTAGCAAGTTCATTCTTCAATTTCATATTCTCGCTTTTCAAATTGTTTACATCACGTTCAAGTTTAGCTTTCTCGCTTTTTAAAGATGAGATTTCTCGTTGAAGTCTCTTTTCTTCTTGTTTATACGATGTGACGTCATCTTGTAGTGAATCTTTTTGCGATTTCAGCACGTTGTACGCCCGCTCGGTGTTACTTTTATCAGCACGTGATACTGAAATTTCCCGTTGTGATCGTCTACGTTCAACTCGCAGTGAAGACATTTCCTGTTTCAAAGAGTTCATCTCTTTATTGAATTTATCTTTCTCATTTCGAATGGAAGCAATCAATCGTTCCTCCTTGTGTTTTAGCGCTAAGATATCTTTCTTATAATCGTTGGCTTGTGCTTCGAGAGTTGTTAGCGCATCTTCGAGCATTTTTACATCTTCACGATATTTACCAATCTCATCCTCCAGTATAGCTTTATCGTCCTCCAAAGCTGTGAAAAAATCAAAAATGCTGATTAAAAACATGACAGAAGCCAACCGGTAATATTCCAACCTTTTCTACATGAATGTTTTAACATAAAGTTGAGCCACATCTTTATGATTAACAAAAAGGGATTTCACTCTGGTTTGCGACAAGATTAAAATGTTTACACATACATTCATATAAGTCCTATAAAAACAACTAAGGTCAATGTTTATATTTTCTACAATTCAAACATTTTTATAACTAGCAGTAATTGCATAAGTTAGTTGGGAAAGGACCTCAGTGAGAAATAAAATTCACCTTAAAAAGATTGCAAATGTTTATGAAAAGATGTAAAAATCGTCCAAACTACCATGGTATATACTGTGATTGAGATGAAGAACTCACCATTTAATTCATTTTCCAGGAGGAAGTTTTCTTCTTTACAACATGACCATTCAGTTTCAAGAATAATGTTTCGATCTCTTAAATCTTCCAATTCTTCTTCAATTTGTCTTTTCTCTTCAACATCACTTGCTCGTTCTTTCTCCAACATAATGATTTCATCTTTGAGAGTACCAACCAAACTATCTAGTGCAACCTTCTCGTTCTTCAGATCAACCATCAACCTCTCTTTTTTTGCATTATTATTTTCACTATCCTTCAACGTTGCTTCCAGTTGTTCTCTCCTCTTATCGATATTCAAAATACGTTCCTCTAATTTCGATTTCTCTTCTTCCGCCGTAGTTAATTTTACACCTAAAGATTCATTCTTTGTCTCGGCAGAATGGAGTTTCCCTTCTAAGCTCTCTTTCAATTCACGAACAGCTTTGAGTTCAAGTTCCACATCTTTTAACTTTTCCTCAGACATGATCGCTTCTTCTTGTAGCGAGTAAAGCTCATCCTGAAGTTTGTCTCGAGAGCTACGTTCACTCGTTAATTCCTCTAATAATCTCTTTACATCCGTCCCAGTACCTGGTGGGAGCACTGACAAGCCCTCCATGAAGTTGCCCACTTGTGCCTTTAACAGGACCATACTGCTAAGTAATGATTTATCCATCAAAAGGTAATACAGCGAACTTTCCAAAGCCTGAATGTCATCAAAAGCATCAAAAGTCGATAGCAAATCTAAAATACGGAAGAGGACGTTGTTTACAAACGAACTTTTGACAACCGAAAAATACACCTGGATAAGCGAGGCAATACTGACCTTTTTGTTCATCAAGTACACATACCACATCATCCAATGTATTCAGTGATGAAATGCTTTTCCCAGAATCTAAAACGTTAATAGAAATTAGAATGATTTAAAAAGAACGTTCAACACAGCTAATCAATTAAAATTGTTAATACACTTAAAGTAGTACAGTCGACTCTAATCAAATTTAGTAAGTTCGAAGAGATTTTCAAAGAAATTTTCTATTCGCCTGCTTTCTTATTGTCTTTGATTTGAAATTTAATTGTTATTCCCCTCCAAGCTCGAGTTTAATAGAGTAATTTGCATAAACATTTGAAAATAACCAGACCTTGTAGAGCCCCTTCGAATGTGTCTTTTAAATGTCGTATAGCTTTGCGATTAACAGCTTCTCTCAGATCTACCAATGTATTCACCACTCTTTTCAAACGTTCATTTAAATTTTTCGAATCTGAACCATTTTCTTTTTTATTCTCCTCGTTTTGCCCTTGTCCGTTAGCCGAGTTTATCTGTGCATGCTCAAGGAAGGATGCAACAGGCTGTAACGTATTTGGCACATCAGTGGATCTGTTAGGAGTGCCTTGTTCCAAATAATCTGGACTGGTGACGACAGATGAGTTACCGCTGCTGGACTGACCATGTGATGAATAGTTATGTTTAGGTGTTGTAGGGATACGTTGACGTAGATAATCACTGAGCAGCTCCAACAATCCCTCCATGCTTCGCAACATAATATCTTGATTGCTTTGGCTAAATAACATCACTTTCGACGATATGTCATCAATGGTGTTGTGGGATGCTGTATGTTTTTGGAGATTGTAAAAAAGCTGTAAGGTCATCAATTCGAGGACGAGAAGTGACCGAACTTGTGTGACGTCACTCTTGACACCGGTAATGACATCCTCCTGAACGAAAAGATGACATTGATATGTGACAGAATATCATTATGAAGACTTTATTTCACTCATTTTTAAGTCAAGTCTCAAGTGTCAGCTTATCAATAACTGTCAAATGTAGATACTATTTTTACAACGATCAAAGTCAATAAATGTAGTTATACAAAGGCGTTGGGTGGGTTCGAAAAAGGAGGTAAATATAAAAATAACTTAATATTAAAATTCTTTCATACCTTTGGTGATAGAGCTCTTCTTGTTCCGATTTCACCTTTCAGTTGAGCAATGAAATTTTTTCGTTCGATATCCCATTCTTGTTCTAAATAAATGAGAAAAATAATAATTTTCCGCCTGTTTCCTTCTACTATCAATAAATCTAATAAACGAGCCATGGAAAAGCAAAAGCTCCTCACCTAACGTTTCAAGCTTTGCAGCCAACGCTTCTGCTAGTTTCTTGTAATCCACTTCATAGTTGACATGCGCAGTAACTTGTACTTTCATAGCACGAGAGCCGAAATTTAAACTGCATTTCGTTTCGTGTGCGTCTTTAACTGTCGGCGCAACACAAACCTAAATAAAAAGTACGAACATATTGAAGTTTTTTTCTCCTTTAACTAGTCATCTTTCTTCATTAAAGAACCTACAGGAAGTAGGACCAACGTGATTTTTAATTTACATAGACAGAGACCTAGTGTGCAAGGAAAGATTAGGGGAAATACAGCATGGTAACCAGACTGTAATTTACAGTGATAAAAAAACTTGGGAAGACACTAAATTATGTTTATCTTGCAACTTAATTATCATTAGATTTTCTTTAATTATAGGCTTAGGCCTACCTCATTTCTAAAGCCAAATTCTTCGAGTCCTGAGAAAAATTCAGACTCACAGCCTTCATTTGCTTATAGACTTCATTTTTAAAAACTATCCCTTAAACTTTTGGCTGCGAGTTCAACTATGCATTTCAAAACATGGAGGTTCATACGTAGTTTGCGAAATACTTACCACGAGTCGAGTCTTGCAATTTCCTGAAAGACCTTCTTGTAGTAATCGAGTCAACGTGGAATTCCTGAACGGAACGTGTGGATGTCCTTCTGCTAAGGCCTGGATTACATTGCCCAATTCGAGTAGGGATGAATTGATATGTTGCGCTTCTTGTAAACGCTCTCCAATAGCTTTTGTCTTTTTAATTCGTTCACTACCAGCCAAATCGCATCTAACAAAAAATACATTTGTATATACCGGTACACACTTTTTTTTATAAACAATTTTATAAGAACACGAGCCTCAGATATGGCCATAAAATAAGAACAAGCTAAGAATAATCCGAGGCTTAGATTCTATATGAGCAAAAATTAAGAACAACCTTAAGAACGGTCCGCGCCTGAATTTTCCTGCAAAAAAGAACAATTTACATACTTGAATTCGCTACTCAGCTCGCTGTTACTGTTTATAAAAGACTTTTTAGTGTTTCTGATGTATTGTCTTTGAATTAATGTTAACTAAAAACTTGCAGTTCAAAAAATAAGAACAATCGAAACTGAATTCAGAATATATGTTCTTGAGTGAGTCATCCATTAAGAACAAAATGAAATAAGAACAATTGAGCATGTCCGAAAAAATAAGAACTTACTTAAAAATTTACTGGTTCTTATAAAAAAAAGCGTGTAAGTACAAGTACAAAAGTACACGCTTAAATCGATAAAATTAAT
This sequence comes from Darlingtonia californica, assembly GCA_032270445.1. Lineage (NCBI taxonomy): Eukaryota > Viridiplantae > Streptophyta > Magnoliopsida > Ericales > Sarraceniaceae > Darlingtonia > Darlingtonia californica. Next base: position 32,821 of record JAUBWS010044435.1, on the reverse strand, counting down.
AAAAAAATATAGCATATACATGTAAATTTTTCCTCGCACTGATGTAACACCATCTTCCAGATCTGTTAGATTTGCCAAAATATCTTCGTCATCCTAAAAACCGACAAAAAATTAATGACTGATTGGTTGTTGACATTTCGCAACAATAATCTTTGTTGCAACTTACAAAACACGGAAAGTATTACTTAAGAAGGAAACTTACTTCGTTGTCACCTTCCAACAACGTATCGAAAGCATCATCCTGAAGTAGAGAAAATGTTTAAAAAATATACGAGTGAGGAAGTTGCGTTCATACTGTGAATTTAAGTTGCGTTAGAATACCATACTTATATCATACAATAATACAATAAAAATTTCCTCCTTTTTCACATTTTATTTATAGATAAGTTTAAATTATTTGTATTTATCTATATGCGTTTTGAACTTGTTTTTTCTTAAATGTTAATTTTAATTTTGCATTTATTTTTGCATGCTATTTTTAATTTGCAACTCTGCTTCATTCAGCTGGATCCAGTCATTTTACGCTTTCAACACACACATACACACACTTGGTGTTTAGAAATTTATTCTAATTTAACTTACACAGTGTGAACTGATAAAACTTAAAAAATAAAAGAAATATTTTCTTACGATGCTTCCATTGAAACTGTCATGGTATAAAGAGTCATTGTCGTCATCGCTGTCAAAATCTGGGGTCTTCATACCGAAAGAAATGGGCGTTGTTCTTGTACTTGACCCATCATGGCCCACCCGTTCTTTTAAGATATTTAACTGGATAATAGCATGAGACCTGAAAGAAAAAAAGTTTCAAAAACTGTCAGAAAGAAAGACATCGAAACAGCAGTCTGGCAATTCTATCTCCTCCCTCCTTTGCTCAAAGTAGAAAAATTGATTTGCATAGATAGAAGACTAAGGTAAGAGATGCTGTTTTATCTTTTTTGGTGTTTCATATCGCAACTCCAACCATTTGATGAAGGAAAAACATGTTTTAGATAACGGTGCGCTGATGGACAACTCCGTGAAAAAATGATCTAGGAAATATAAACAGTCTTTTAACGTTTAAACAAAGCCCATGTGTTTTCTAAAGAGTAAATTACCTGCTTGATACTCTGTTCATTTTCGTTTCTGCAAACACTAAGCGTTTACGACCAGCTTTGAGAAGATTGAGGACTTCTTTTGGAGAATGGACAACATATTCGGTCAAATTTTCTATGTAGACACCTGAAATGAGAAATCGTTTTCTTTCAATACCTTCCTATCAACCTTTTGGATTCAGAGATTTTAGAGCCTCAATGGAACGCTTAACCCAGCGCGCACCTAAGGTTAGTTGCACTTTCGATTCTATAATAAGATTCCGTGGGTCATTAACGACAATAATTAGAAGAATACCATAAATAAGATAATATATATCGAATCAAAACAATTGCTATTTTCAATTACCTTTCTTTGGATGCTCTCGTAACGACAACTCGATTGTTCTTGTTTCGTTCAACAAGTCATAAATTTTCTCCTGATAAATCTGCATATACGAACATGTTACCTAGAATATAAAAGCTGATGGTTAGATTTAACATTCTAAAAAAAATGAGAAACAAGATATAAACAGGTGATATAAATGACAATCTCAGCTCTGTATCATTCGCTCTCTCAGGACTTTTTGAGTGTTCAGACAAAGGAAAGTTCGAATTCAGGATATGATTTCACATGCAGAAGAGACAGAATTCGGATTTAATTCGGAGTACAAAGATTTGTCAGATTTCGCAAATAAAAATGGGTAAACCTTACCATATATTTGTGCCTTCTGTCACAGTTGATTGCTTTGAAGCATTGATACATGACACGTACTGACATCCCATCATTGGACATCAAAGAATATGTTTTTCCTGGTCAAGAAATAACAAAGTGTTAACATTTACGTAAAGAAAAGTGTTTAGCCATCTGGCTTTACATTCCTTATTAACGATGATGTAAAAACTGACAGGTTAGGAAAAACGTTGACATAGAATGTAGCTATAAATCAACTAAACTTTACCTGGAAAGAAACAGGATAACCTCGTCAGTTCCTACCTTTCTGGAAACACCCCAAATCACCAAATTTTATTTTTAATATTGAAAGCCTCGTAAGGGACTCAAACGGGGCTCCCGTTTACGCGTCCAACACGTCCACCACTCGGATATGGGTGGCTTTATGTGATAGCCAATACAGAAAGACTTACCAGTCCCTGTTTGACCATAACACATAAGAATTCCGTTGAAACCACTGAGTGCAGAATATACCAAAGGTTCTGCAACGGTCTTATACACTGCCCTGTTATCCGCATGATCTGGTAACACACCATCAAATTGATAGCACCTATCGTTTTTCCCATCGAAAAGCGAAATCTAAACAACAAGACGTAGCTTTAGGTTATATGATTTTGGAGACGAGGTAACGATACAGAAAAACGATCTTTAAATAAATATTCTTTGAAATCAGTAATCTAATTACCTTTGTTTTGATTTAAGCAACGACCCTGACTCTTATAACAAGTTTCAGAAAAATGCATTTTTACCTGTGTACTTTCATCATCTGCTACTGTCACAGCAAGCTGATGTTTAATAAGGTCCTCAACTTCATTGGGCGGGCGTATTCGAACGTAAACCTGCACACGACCAGGATCTAAGAATGCAATTTATAAATGAATGCAATTTTGGCGAGAACAGAGAAAGAAGCAAGTAGAGGGATCAATGAATTTTTACCTTGTTCCTTCAACATCCTAACGAAGGCTCACAGAAAAATTTAATAAAAAAACATTTAAGTTAAACACGTTACACTAAGAAAAGTGATTTTCAGAAAGTGTTTTCTAAAAAACTTAAAAATATTTTAATATTTGAACTTCAAAACGTCACGATGAAGTAAAAGAAAAAAAAAAAAAAAAAGTAAAAACATTTTCTACAATAATAGAAAAACTCGTTTGATCTCACTGAAAAAAAGTAAATCAATTAAAAAATTTGATATGAAACCTCTGACAAAAAGTAACGACAAAAACAGCAGCCCGGTCAAGCGAATGACAGCGATCAGAGATACAACATTGTGTTCGGTGTATTCAGATGTTTTTAACAAAACTTTGAAAAATGAAAGTTAATAAGCTAAACAACAATCTTTAGTTTCCAATGAATATCATTGTTCTCTTGGGTAGACATTTTGATCACGTATAATTCGCAACCCTCCTCTTCCACCCCCTCCTGTTGGGAATTTCGCTAATGGCCGGAAAAAAGGGTACCGAAATTTTCCAAAACAGTGAGTAGTAGATAAAATGAACATATACGATTGTTTACTTTTTGTAAGCTTAAGCGCTGTAAGTGTACAAGGGTTATCATTATAATTTTGAGAGTTAAACTACGAACTAGGAAGTCAGCAATACACAACGAAATATCGAAGTTTCTGGAAGTAAGTCATAAGGTATGTTTCGGATCAAAACAGTAATATGAAGATCAATCTATATTTGATAAATCCTTAACAGCTTTATACAGGTTTCGAAGGGATTTTCTTTATCGTAGATAATCATCAAACATAATGAGTTGTCTTTGAATTTAATATATGTATGCCATCGAATAGAGGAAGAAATTGGATTAGAAAAAAGTGTATTCTTTATATCATCGAGAAACTCAATTTCATTTGTTCCTAACAAGATTTCTCGTTTTTAAAGGTGGCTCCAATGCATCGGTTCCACTAAAAGGATCTGTTTCGACTAAGAAAAACATCGTTTGCAATGTCTCTCCAAACTATAGACCAAAACCAAAACATGTCAGAATCTTTACCAAAGCTGTCCTCTACAAAGGAGCAAACAATTCAAAAGGACCTAGTTAAAAACCTACCAATGTCTGCAGAGCTTATTTCCAGCATTTTAAAGTCTTTTAAAAAGAGAGGCAACCTTTTTACAAGACTAAAGGATCCTGTCACAAAGGATTTCTACAGATTCATCTTGTAGCAGAACATGGCTCAACGAATGACTTGATCATCAAATCAAACAAATTACAAATTTCTTTTTTTTTTATCAAAAACAAATACAAAAAGTTTTCCCTCACAGAAAAAAACTAAATCACATTCCAATTACCATTTAATCATCTTGTTAATGAGGCCTGGGATACATATTTATCCAATCTTTAATTATCTTATCAACAAAACAAAACAACGGATGACACACATTACAGATTCCTCACAATATCAGCAAGCTTTTACTCACCCTGTGTGTTCCCATCCATTACACTTTGCTTGGAGATTGGTGAAACAGCAGAGTTTCTGTTACTTCGACTACTTTTGTTATTGTTTCCACTGTTCGAGCGGTCACGATTAGAAGAAGTTTTGGGTGAAGTACTGTTTCGTTTTTCATTCATACTTTTCAGTTTCTTTAGATTTGTTTTTTTTATGTACAACGGTCTCCTACCAAACAAAGATTTCCTAACATCCCCGTGTTTCTCTCTTTTCACTTCCTCCATATAAGCCACGTCTAAGACTCCTAACTGTTATTTGTGATTCCTATTTTCTCCTCTTTATTTTCGTCTTAGTAGAAAACAGAAAAAAAACCAAAATACAAGTTGTTTTATTTCTTCCATTTCAACATTTTAACACTGCTAATCGAGAAATATAGAAGAACGAAAAAAGCGAAACATAAGGCAGATGTTTCGTTTTTCTCATCAAATGTGAGCTTCTTTTAACTTTATCGTCTTTTTTATCTTTGATAATCAAAGCACAGAAACCATCTTTCTCAACTTTAATCCAACTGAAAGAAACACAGCACATCAAGAAGTTTATACACGAATATATGTTCTCACTGTTTGTGATTTTGATGACAAGTAAAATAATAAGCAATAACAAGCAATGGGCTTTAAAAGAAAAGTGATATTCAACAAGGAGACAATTACGTCTTTTTAATTTCACAGATTAATCTCCTTTGAATGAAAGACAATTTGACGAAATCAAATGGTACTGGACAGAATTAAACGAAAATCTGCATGACAAGGTTAAAGCTATTTGAAAAAATTAAATGTCAATACAAAATGATTAAAGGTTGCTTTGTGCGCTTAGATAAGCTTTGATTGATAAAATGCTTAGTGATATAT
>JAUBWS010044435.1:10797-25913 GCA_032270445.1 Darlingtonia californica | reverse complement strand
TTACAATATTAAATGTCGAGACATTCAAAAAAGGGCCATAGAAAGCTAACTTTGTGCAATTTTAGCACAAAAAATAGGAATGTAATAAAGTAAATTCGCAATACTTTATCGTATGTAATCAATATTCGTAATCATTTATTTCGCAATTTATTATTTGCTATGGAGTTAATAATGCCTTACAGGCCCTCAATATTAAAAAAAGGAATTTTAAGGGCAGAAACTTTTGCGATCATAAATTATTTCCGAATTTATTTTTGCAATTGAGGTATGAGAAAAAAATAATGTATTTTGCAGAATAAATATTTATTAGTAAGGCATTTAATGGAAAATTAATGGAATTTATTTTTTCGACTACTATCATTTTAGCGAATCTTCATCTGGAACAAAAAACATAGAACTGAATGATACTGAGGAAGACTGATATGTGATGAGTAATATACTGATATACATTGTACTTTGGTTTTAGTGCTTTAACATGTTAATGACTCAAAACAAAAAAATTAGAAAAAATAGGGAATTTATTTTTGCGAATGGCTTATAAACCGCATTTTGCAGAACTTATTTTTGCAATTGACTCATCCTTACTGTATTTTATGGATCAAATTTTTACAATTTAAGGCCAAAATCACAAATAAGTTCAGCAATTTTTTATTGCACAACAATTTAAGATCGCAAAAATTTACGCCCTTAAGGTAGTTTATCTAGGTTGACTTTTGAATATACTATTAGTGATAGCTCTAACACAGGGAAGCAAAGATAGGAAAATAAAAACACTCACCACCAATAGCGGTTGTTTTCAAACCAGGTCTACGGCTCATGATTCCTTCCTTTTTGGCTATATCAAGGGTGTGAAACGTCCCACGTCGCTTTAAGTTGGGTCTACTTTTTGGTGTGTCTGATGGGGTTAAATAATTCATATTTTCTGCTGGAGGTAAATCTGGTAATGTACCAAGGTTAGAAACACGTTTCACATTTTTGGGTCTTTCTCCAGCACTAAATGATTTGTGACGTTTAAGAACACCTTAAACAAAAACAATAAATTCTTATATTGCATTCCTTTTAACAAACTATAAGAACTAAAGACGCATTGGAGAACACTTTGCCAGCTAAAGAATTCAATAGATTCAATTTACCTGATGGTTTTGAAAGTTTTTGTGAGTCAGACTTTTCAATGATGGGTGTTTGTTGTTGGAAAGAGCTTTTAATTCTGCTTTCACCTCTTTCATACATGCTATGATTGCGTTGAAGACTACTTTTTCTTTTGACAGTTGTCACTGATTCTGATGAAACGAATTCCTGTCTTGATTTTACTGATTCAAAGGATGCGTTTAACTTGGTGTATACAGATTCGACCTTAGCTGATTCCATTGTTGCTGAGGCTGATGCTCTTCTGAATTGAGGAATTCTTGATGAAAGCCGCCCTGTATTTAAGCTTGTGGACAAGCCTTTGTTAAATCCACCTGTAAACATAAACAATATAGAACAACATTAGTGAGATAGCTGATGATTGGAAAAATATAACATCATTTTTATGCTGAAAGCTTCTTTTTAGGATAGTGAATCAAATTTATTTTACTGGCTTCTACAATTTTTAAGGGTGTTTCAACACCGTCAAATTTCATTTGGCTAATTTTAACCAAAAATCAATTATATCAAAGGATAAGAGAGTTTATAGAGATAAACATTCTTGGAAATTGATAATCAAATTTGAAAGAAATTTCCTGTAAGATTCCAGATTTTACCCAGAATAAAACAAAAAAGGCAGTATAATAGGCTATTTATAAAACTCAAAGGCTGAAAGCATTGTCATTCAAATTTAGATATGCTCACTACAGTGGAAGCCAGTGGGTCCAGGGTAAAACCCTGAAAATTTGGATGGTTTGGATAGTTTATAGAAAATCAGGTCCAGTGATGGATTATGGTTAAAAATCATTATAATATACTTAATTCTTTTGGTTATTAGAAAAAAATATATCAAAATGAATGCAATGTTTTAACATGTGTAACACTGAAAAGATTTAACCAGAATATCTAGTGTTGTCTCAAACCTTATTGATATGTTTTTCTTTGTGAAAACTGAAGGTTGTCTAAATAGAATGATGACCTAGCCAAATATATTCAGGTTAAATGGTCTAGAATATCTAGTAATATCAATATTTTAAGGGTCAAATAGCTCAGTCGGTAGAGTGATCACCTCGCAATCGAAAGGTTCCTGGTTCGAGCCTGACCCTTGAGTAGCACAGTGAAGGTAAACTGATCTGTACAGTAAGTTACTGGAAGAAAATGGCAGGTTTGGCGCTCCGCCTCAGCAATATATCTTCCTTCCAAAAGGTTGATTAGTCTCTAAGGTGACCTTTGCACTAATATGGAATTAAGTTATAGGTGGTTGCCATCTGAATGCTTGAATACTAAGCTCTTATTAATTTGCAGGTTAGCAACCACATGAAACTATGATCCAGCATTTTTTATGGAAAGTGCAGAAGTTTAACTAATTTGCTTTACTACTAGATTTGTGTCTTAATGACAGGACTTAACCTGATTATACTGGAGAAAATGTTGCATAATTCTAATACAAGTTTACTTCCCCTGCTAGTATTCTCCTCTTGGATGGTGCTCCTCAGCAAGCTTTGACTTAACAAATGTAGTACTCTTACCACATAAGTTCTTTAATGAGCTGTAAAGACTATGCTCAGTAAAATGATGACTATTATTAGAATAATCTAGCCTCATTAAAATGACAATTAGGAGGTGAGTTGACTTTGTCAGCATACTTTTTAGAATTTGGGGAAGAAAATGAGTTTGGTATCCATAGGTAGATATTATCCTCTGAGTTAAGTTTTCATTTCAAGTTTTAGCAAGACCTTGGTTGTGTTTCTTTTAAAATATTCATATAACACATTAAAATTAAAATTATCAAATGCATTTTATGGCAAATAAAACAGAGCTTTTTTGGACTTTTTTAGCTCTTAAAAGAATATTCAAGGGCCGCGGAACAAATTTGTCTTAAGGGGGCTGGGAGTCAAAAACGAGGCAAGATCATTGTTTTTAACTATTTTAATTTGAAAGGACCATAATTGCAAAAATTATTAGGAGGGCTGAGGGGGTATCAAATAAATTTTGCATTTAGATAAGCAAATTGGTCAATTATTTGTCACTACAAACTCATACAAGTTACTAAGATGACTGATGTTAAGCTACAAAAAATCAACATGCTAGGAATGGGGAAAGAACCTTCTATCTCTCTTCACCTTAGTAGGGTATCACACTGCATTACTGACCATTTATAAGAGTGGGAAGGTGAGAGTTTTCAAAAATTGGTTTATACAAAATTTCAGCATTATTGACGGGGACGTAAAGTTTTGTAGCGATATTGATAATTAGAGGAGATACAACTTTTGTGACATTAGATTTACCTGGTTTGCACAACATACTGTTAAAGTTAGAGAATTTAAAAATCGGGAGACTTTAGTTTACTGAGACTCGAAGTGCCAAGGCCCTTTTGTACTTCCAGATTGGGTAAAATGCCTTTTCTAAAATAGATTTGCATACCTCCATTTACCCCTGATAACTTTGAATTAAACAGCACATTGATGACTATGTTTTCACCTAGTCTGTCCGATAAACGGTTCCAGGCTTTTTTGACCTACTCTTGGACTATCGACTAACGTCCAATACCCAGTAAGTTAGGAGTCTGGAAACTATAAACATTAAACTTTGATTGTTGAAAATAGTCACGCTGATCGGTTTATAGTGTGCGTAACAAAGCGACGTGATTGGCTCTTTTTTCATGTTGTTGCGGTGATGCTATTGTTATGGTAGAAATAACTACTGCGCATGCTCCGCATTTTGCGATTTTAACATACTGGGTTTTGGTCGTTAGCCTATAGACCAGGAGTAGGGCAAAATGCCCAGAGCGGTATATTTGATAGACTAGTTTTCACCTGTCTCTTCCTTATTTGGCCATGGAAATCATCAAAAAGGATCAGAAAATAACAACTGAAGCTAATATTTCAAAATTCGGGAGATTTGGAGATTAGCGTGAAATTCTTACAGCCTAATTTCTAAAAAACTTTGTGTTGGGCCATATTAATTTTATTAAAAAAGTGAAGACAAAATAATGATCTTGTTCATATTTAACTAGATTTTTTGGTGCTCACTATCACCATGATCATTAGATTATGTTGTAAATTATAAATCATACGATTTCAAATTTACGAAATTAGTAATCTCGATCATAATCATAATTATCAAGTACATCTAATTTCATAACAATTAGAAAATCCCCAGAGGGAACCACGTCACATCGTTGTTTATAATTGGCTTCAGTATTTTCACAGTCATTGATTCTTTTATCAACAATTCTTTGTCATATTTCCCCTGAGCAATTATCTCAACATTATCAAATGAAACATCGTGATTATTTCTCGTCATATGATCAGTAACTGCCCTTGGTTTTCTGATGTTAGTGTGTTCCCTAAAGTGGGTTGATAAGTGTCTTTTTGTTTTTCTGACATATAACTAGCATTACATCCTGTGAAGGATGCTAGCCCTTTAAAAGGACTGAAAATTTGGAATGGGTTATATAAAAAAAATTCCAATATTTTTAAGGAACACCCTAACCCACATTCTCACCAAAAAATTTACATTTTATTATGAGTGTGTGGTCTAATGGTCACTGTCATTGAATGCTAATTATGTGACCGGAGTTCGATTCCCCGCCAGTGCCAATATTTCACGGATTTTAAATTTGAATGACAGACCATGTGTGCTGACCTTGGGCAGCCTACTTGGTGGCCTCCTCCTATTAGCAATGCGGTACTGTGAACTCACAAAACTTTGTACAGCAGCAAAACTTTGAACACTCAATAACAAACAAGAACACAAGTCAGCAAAATAATAACAAAGTTACACCCAGCTAGCACACAAAACTACAAAAATTATTTGACTGTCTTCGCAACATCGCACCCAACGGTATACTAAACATTAGCTTATCCATGTGTAATACTATAATGTAAGACAATTGAGATAAGAAGATAAGAGGCCGTATAATAAAACTGCCAAAAATATCGTTACAAAATATATATATAATCCAGAACAAATAATATATGAAAGATAGCAAACAAATCAGACTATAACAATGTAACAATCAGTTAGCATGTAAATCGATAAAAAAAGTTACAACTCTAATAGTTTTATAAACATATATAAATAAGAGTATTCTGTTTTTATTGCTACATTTTCATTCAATGATAAAAGCACAACAAATTTTACATTTCAATAAGTTTGCTTAACATACATACCTTTCAGAAAACGATGGACAAAAAATACACAACATCTTCTTACTTATAGCTAGGAAGGCTTTTGTTTTGAGTGAGAAGACAAAAAACAGCCAGATATATATAGCTATGCTTTTATTTCACAGGTTAAAAATTCAATAAAGCAGATGACTATCGCAGACTGTTAAGATACTATTCATTTTTATTTTTAGATATCTCCTAAACTGTTAAATTCAAAAATTCAACTTTATCATAGACATAGTAGACAACCACAACATAACCATTAAATCTGATATGTACCTTGTTCAATCTCAAACCAATCATCAAGATGATCCTCTTCATCTGAATATATCAGATAAAATACATTAAGCAAGATACATATTCTTACTATTAGGGCTAGAAATATGACAGAATAAGTTTATGGTGCTTTCTTTTTTCCTTACATTTTACATCACATCACACTTGATCTCTTTCTGTTTGAAACGTGATTCTTTCCTTTCATCGCAGCTCGCATGTCATGTTTGTTTTGATTTTTATTCCGGAACACAACATTGCGGTTTTCATAAGGGGTGTATTACACTGTGGATACACGAAATCCCGGGCAAAAGATGACGTCCGGACAAAAGTGACAAATGGATTCAGAAGCATCCAACGAGCCCAAAAGACGAAATAAAAAGAAAAAATAATATTTTTCCCAGGAAGTTCACTTTGACAAGGAATCTAGCCAAAGCCAAATGGTCTCAGAACACCTCGAAAAATCAAGGAAACTAACATTTTTTTCCAAAAAATTAAAAATCTAGGAGCGCAAAACACAACAAAATACCTATCCTTTCTATCCAGGAAATCTAAAAAAAATCGAGCAGGCATCAAATCGTCTCATAACGCGTCGTATTCCCCAGGAGTCTAGCATTTTGAATTGAATACATAAAAATGTGGAAGCCCAAAACATACAAAATATCTGTTCTTTTTTCCAGGAAAGCCAACAAAATCTAGCAGGCATCAAATTATTTTCCAGGGAGTTGAAATTTTCGGCATAACACATCACATTTTCCAGCAAAGTAGTTTTCGAAATATTCTCCGAACACATGTAAATTTCTAGGAAAACGCTTTCCGAACAGATATTTTGTGAAAATGCCTAGTTGGCTATGCTTTCGTGGATTAAGCCGGTTTTCTATATTCCAGGGTAAAGAGGAGTTTCCGAGAGTAAACAAATTATTTTGTTTGTAATTTGTCTACTTCCCCTTAACAATTTTCCCACTGATGGGAAAACGTAAAAAGTAATAATTTTCGTTTTCGCAAAGAAAGAGATGATACGTTAGTCAAAGGATGTACTGTTTTAACCCCAGAATTCAAATTCGAAACTATCCCGATATACGTGGATGTAGCTGTAGACAGATATAAATAGAAGAAATTATTTTATAAACTGATAACGAAACAGGATTAAATGTTATCACTAATATTACTAATCTGTTCTACGATCATCTCCTTATCCTTAATTCTTATAGTTTCATATCCATTAAATTATTTCAAAAACGTTTATGAAATTCTTTAGCAATAGATAGTCTTTCTTCTACCTTCAATCAAGAGTTAAGCGGTGGTTAGCTCACTTGACAATAAGTCGTCGACCTAGTAAGGAACTGAAGCAAGCGATGAGGAACAAACACGAAATATCTGCGTTCTTTCTTTCCAGGAGGGAAAATTTTCAATTCATCTAGTGGGCTGAATTTATTAAAAGAACACATAAAATTTTTCCAGAAGACACAAAATTTTTACAGTACACATCTGAAACTAAATTCCGAAGGGTTGAATATTGGTGGTTCGAATCCAACACGCGTTGTTGTTGTTACTCTAAGTATCGGCATTTACATCGGTGCAAACATCGAAAGTAACAAGTTACTCTTAGCACGCATCATAAATCAGTCATACAGTTAATAGACCATTGCCTTTTACATATGAGGTATATATTTTAAATGCAGATCATAACGGTGAATTCAATAGCCAATTAAACTTTGTCTTACCCTGGAATGGGTAAAATGAATTAATAACCGTAAATTTTAAAAAGTAAGACAATAAATTTGTAATTTTACTGTAAGGAAAACAATTTCCTGTTCCTCTACGGGGTTACAGCTAGTCTGATTGCAGACCTCATCACACGCAAAGCTAAGTGTTAAGATCGCGCTGTGCGATTCGTTAAGGTCTACGATCAGACTAGGTTACAGCCTAAGGTGTTCGGCCAAAAACAAAAGCCAATACGATCTGATCAAGAACATTCCAAAGCGAGCTGGACTGTGTACAACTTACTTCCTTTTGTTCTATTTCTTTTGTCGTAATAATACACTTAATTACACGTGATTAGTAAAACTTCAAATTGGTCGTAAAAGCTAAATCTTAATTCATTTTTGTTTTATCAGTATTTACTAAGTGTTCTCAATCACCTAAGTTTCTAGTATTCCCAAACGTGATGGTATAATAATGAAAACTACCAACAAATAAGATAAGATAATATCAGGGGGGGGGGGGGTTAGGTTTATAATTCACGGAACGGAGGAATAAAATCTGCGACCTCGATGTTCCATGAATTATGAAACTAATCCCTGATAAAAATGTTACCACCAAAACTTTGTTAAGATTTTAGGGAAGTTTAGGTGTCTAAATTTTTCTCAAACTTTACCTTTAAAGTTGGTTTTCAACTTGTCAAATTTTCGTACGAAGTAATCAATTTATCGATCTTTAATTGGTCATTTATTTTTTTGATCATTATTTTTTATTAACATTCATTAAAATGCTATTTGTTTCGTACGAAAAATTTGTACGCGGAAAAACGGCTTAAAATATTTAATTCAAACCTTTTGTACAAACGTAAAACATATGGTACGTATTCGTCAAACGTTAGCAATTGATGAAATAAATGAGGTTGAATTAGTCTATCCGATAAACCGTTCAGGGCTTTTTTTTCCTCCACTTGGTCTATCGGCAGACTTCCATAAAGGTAAGTAATTTGGAAGCCTGGAAACTATAAACATGAAACTTCAATTGTTCTAAATGATTCTATTGTTATGGTAGTAATAGCTAATGTGCATACTCTGTATTTTACGCTTTTGACATACTCGGTTTTAGACGTGTTCCAATAGACCAGGAGAAGAGCAAAAAGCCCGGAGCGGTATATTTGATAGACCAAGGTTGAATTTGCATTTTATCACGTAAAAAAACTTTATTTACAGCTTATTCGAGAGAAAAATGAAACTATTTTTGAAGAAATAGTAACAAAATTCAGAATAAAACAGAAGAAATTTCACTTTTCCTGAAAATGGTTTGACTGTCGCTTCCTTGGTTGTTGCTGTTACGACAGACATCGAAAATGCCATTAAGTTAAAACAATAAGTTAATGTGCTCAGTCCAGTTCGCTTTTTAATGTCTTTGATCTGATATGTTAATTCTGTCAGTTTTTATTTTTGTTGTCAAGCAAAACTGACACTTTTCCGATTCTTTGGATATTTAACTTAACCCTTACGGTTCCTAGGAAATGCAACATGTTTGAAATATTTTTCGTAATACAGTGAATGTAGAAGAATTAGAAGGGAATGGTACAAAACGCATAATGCATAATGCATAATGCATAAAACATAATGCATAATAATCAAAATATCTCAACAGCTACATACACTAATGACTTCAAATTTTGACCAACACTTTATGTCAATATTAGTCCATCTTATAAATTTGAGATCTGCCCCCTATCTGGTTTGCATTTTATAGAACAAAACCTTAAATTCTCAATAACTTCACGTCTATTAATCGTTTTTTGACTTATAAATTGAACATAGGTTTATCTAAAGACTATTATATGCTAAAACCAGCAGCATTATTGATTTTCTTCATTTTCGGAGCTTTAAACTTGTGGCCAGTCTCTTTATAGTTGATGTTTAGGAGTTATACTTGAAGATAAAGTATATACAGTGTCGACAATCTTGAAGCACCATGATTTATTTCTTGACTTGAGTTAATGAGTGTTCGAGTAATAGGGGACGTTTTGCGGAGTATTGATAAAGAAAAATCAATGATAGTTATAAGGAGCACCTAAAGAGTTTGAATTGTCGGACATATCGGGCTTATGTTTTATCAAACCTTAGAAGTATTTTTAAAAAGCTTCAAAGGATTCTCCATTAGTTTTCGACTTAAATTCCTAGACCACCGGAATGAGATATACTAATTGAGTTTGGTATTAGGTTTGTTCAGGAAAGTAGAGACGCTCAAAGGTATAACTAGATATTCTAGATAACTAGGATGCCAGGCTCTATTTCTGTTCCTTTTCTATATTCTCTAGGAGTAAGCCAAGTTATCTAGCTAATACATAAGATAATTTCAAACAAGTTTGAAGTACAAATATATGTACGTATTTCAGACTCTTAGGTTCAGTGTTTTAACATTGTTCCAAAGACAGTGACACTGCATAGACGTCGGAACAAAGCTCGATTAAAATCGGGGCTAGCTCTTGGATCGTTCGATTAACTTAACTCACCTTCAGAAGAATTCAATGGCTGTTCATCATCAAATTCATCACTTTCCCCATCACTTCCCACAATGATGTGGATTCCCTGGTTGTCGCTCATGATTATCTAGAAAGAATGTCCCTCAATCCAATTCTTCATTCTTCAATTGGACTTTGGATGATGAAAAGTAACGTCTGAGATATTGAAATTTTACATCAATATTTTGTACGGTAGAGAATCGCGGTGAAATGTTTCTTGAGACGTTTCTTCTGTTAGAAGCGTTCACGTCTTTGTTTTCTTTAAGTTTTGGTGTCTTGCTTTTATATTACTTCTTGCTTTGTTATGATACCTGAACTTTCTATTTCACAGAGATTTTTGTGCTATAAAACATCCCAAATTTCTCTCTCAAAATTTATATCCAACTTGCAACAAAAACTAACGAAATATGTAGTTCAGTGATATCAAATTCATTACGAAAACTGAAGAGAGAAATTTTTATCAGAGGTCCTGTTTCCAAAGACATTTTACCTCATCCAATATGAATGGGCCAATTCATAATTTCCTGCATTCAGCTTCTATATTATTGATTGTGATGTAAAATTTACATTGAAATTAAATGATGAATTTTTCATATTTTTATACATTCAACTCGCTTACATGATATTCATATAGCATAAACTTTGTCGTGAGTTGAATTGATTGTTTTTAATTCAATGATCTTTAGGCCTGGTTTATATTGAACCTTTCGTCACTAAACATACTGTCATAGATATTTTGCTTGACCTAGATTGATCACTCTTGGAACTTTGATTGACATGTTTGGTTGATTTATATCTGGACTTTGACGAGAGCCATGCGACTCAGCCGATGTGAGGTATTAATCTTAACAATTCTCACTTTTTTAAGAAATGAAAATCATGAAAAACCTAACCTTGACACGTCAACGTTCCTTACACTTTGTGTGCTACCTGTGGGGATACTATCCTTAGAATTTGACGGGTATGTGCCACCAAAAACTCGAAAATCATTTGATTTTGCTTGCAAATTTTAGGTACTTTTTGAAACCATTATTAAAAGTAATTATTTTAAATTTTCACCATGGTTTGGACAAGGTCCAAAAATTTTATCCAAATTTGTGAAAATCACAACTCTAAAAGGGAACTGGAATCCAAACGTTTGTGATTTTGCAACTCTTTGCGTATGATCTGTCTGCAAGTCTGTCTGCAATTGTGATTAGGTTAGGTTAACATGTTAGTGAATTCAAAAACTGGAAATTCTTATTCTTATTCTTAATTAAAAGGACTAAGTACTTTGCTCCGTTTTACTCAAGTTTTGGAAAAATTTTGGAAGCTAAAAGGAAAAACAAAAAAATCATTTTTCTCATAACCATAAAAAATGGGAATTGGTTTTCTTGATTGAACGACTACTTTTAGAGGGAATTTGACTATTTATTACACTTAGAGGTGACCAATATATATCTGCGTGAGTATACTGTTTCCCAACCCTGGATTATTTTTATAGTCAAAGTGAAAACGTTTTCTTGTGTAAAACGAGCCTTAGAAATGGTCGCAAGAACCCAACGATATTCTATTCAAGAAAGTTTATATTTTTTTTAAAAATCAAAGAATAATTGTTTATGTATTATTCAGATATTTTTTCGCATACATATTGAATTTGTGGCCTTTAAAAATAGAAAATTACAGATCAACCGACACTATTTGTGAAATTTCAAGATTAGTGTAGGTTGAAATTAGTGGGATCCAGACCCCTTTATATAGTATAAACAATATCTTATGAAGAGTGTGACATTACACCTTGTAACAGCCTTCACTTTTTTGTTGTTTACATATATTTCTTATCGTGAAATGTAGTCTGTATCCCGTATCATTCTCGATGGGAGGGGAAACGGTAAAATGTAACAACTAAACAAACCGCCTTGGTATCGTGGTGCGATCAAAGTGGTCTTCATTTTTGCTTTATTTATTCAATCTTTATTTATCTCTCAGCTATTTATTTATAGAAATAGAACAAAATTAAGATATCGCTAATCAGGAAAAAAAGAAAACTGAAAAACGTACTATCCTAATAGCTAAATCTGTCGATATAACCTGATAACTTAGCTCTTTACTAAACTCCTAAATTATAATTCTTTCTTCCACTAACTTATCATTGAATTTCGTTAGTAACTCGTATCTTCCGGATATCGTAAATTAAGACAACTCAAATTTTTGTGCCCTGCGTCATTTGTAATATGAGGGACCTTCTATGTAACTAATTGAGGTTGCTGTGTAAGTAAGTCTACCAATAGAGGGCTTCCAAAATGTTTTGAAGGTAAAAAGTAAGGGCCTTTTGGGGATGAAGAAAAAGGGAAGCACCACTGGTTGCTTAGCTAAATGTATGGTTTTTCAGCAACTAGATGTTAATAAGTTTATTCAAAGCGGTGAATTTGTCAACAATTCCTAAACTTTTTAGTTCAGATTTGCTACTCAATAAATTGAACTATAATTACTCTCTTGGTCTTAGCTTATAGTCTACATGCAGGTGCATGTTATTGTATAATTAAAGGCTAGACATGTCTAGACTTTTTTTTTAAATGTTCTTGAAAAACCATCTCAACAGAGGTGGGTGAGGCATGAGAGGGGTGACGAGCATGCCAAAAGTTGTAACCTAGTTTTTCAGTTCTCCACGTTTACTCAAAGTACAGTGTTAAAAACAATTTATGTAAAAAAAAATTGTATCAACGTTAGTACACCAACGAATTTTTGTCCCACTCTCTTCTTACGATAACTTAATTCAAATTAGTCTAAATGAAAAATGCAGCATCATATTGGACCCGGTCGCAAATTTGGGGTATTTTCATATTTTTAGGCTGGAGCACAAACTTACCTGGAGGAAAGGGGTATTCAACTAAAGTGGCATGTGTCACTCGTAAGGTTAGGGTATTGGCTTTTTTCATATTTTAGAGTCCCGATTTGTTTTCTGAGTTAGGATCCTTTTAATGGTTATAATCAATTTCATGAAAAAAGTTTCCAAATTTTCTCATCTTTGTGACCGAGGGAGTAATAGAATCTCAATTATTTCTCTGACGAATTAAGCACAGATAGAATTCTCTGTCATCAAAACGGATACTACCTTAAGGGAAGATTTTTGAAAAAAACTTGCGAAGGAAAAAAACGTGGAATATTAAAGATCAACCTTTTCTAAAATGTGAAATTAAAGATTGCGACAATTCGTAATTATGCGAAACCGGAAATGACAACCAAAGTTAACCTGAACAGAAAGGTGCTTATTTTCTTGGGTATTTAATTTCGCGGGTCGAAAAAGTCTGGTAGTACTGGCACTGTATGAATAAGACCAAGAATATTTTAGTTTTCTTCATTTTCCCGAGGGATCATTACCAAAATACAGATACCTTGAATTTCAAAATTTCACTGGAAATGTGAAAGAAAAGATTGCAAATTTGGTCAAAAATAATTAATTCCGCTATTCTTTTCTTTCTTTAAGGTATAATCTCTCAATAGTGTTTTGCTCCTTGGAATCCTCTTCAAATGACTCTACATTTTATCAATGTTCTCTCCTAAATGAGTGCTTAATGGGGCCTTTGTAAAAGCTGAAAAAACAGTTCCTACAAATTTGAATTAGCCTATACTATTTATATTTAACCCTTCCCAGGCATTATATTGCATACTATGGTAATATTTCACAAACAACGTTCTGGGATGGAATAAATAAGATTAAATGTAAATAAGATTTCATATCTAGCTACTATAGTATAATTATATAATTCTTATTTTGTCACCAAACTTTTGTTGAGGATTAGGAGCTAAGATGGGAAAACATTTCCGATTAAAAATAAGGCGGTTGCTTTCCCAAAGCATCTAAATGTCACATTGACAAAGAACGTTCTCTGGTTTTTCTCTATATTTTAACTTTTGCTTATCCAGTATCTATCAAGAGCGCTTGTGGCGAGTTTGCTGTATGGATGAAATAGTTTCAATGGACAAGAGCGTTTTTCTGGACAGTTAATCATTGAAATTTGTTTATTGATTTGTGGATGTCACATAATTGATCTGACTTCAATTAAAATTGTATGTCCCCGCACAACAGCCAATTTTCTTAATGATTTCTTGTGCTTAATTATTTTGAATGACTCTTTATCAATAAATTATTTTAAATATATTAGAATGATTTATCTTAAGCACTTTTTCAAGGTTCTCGAATTCATCTTTAACAGGATTAGGTCGTTTTTCATTATAACCATGGATATATAACTATAACTTACATTAACTTAACCCTTAGACAGTGGTTTATTACCATATTTGCTACGGGTCTAAATATAATTTCAGGACCAGAAAAATAGGGCACGTAAGGCACACGTAGAGCACGCGAGGCACATCATTTGGAAACTTTTTTCCTAATGCCATTCTTCAACTGGAAAAATAAAAAGCACATATTGCATTAGACTGTCCCCGCCCCACATACGGGTGAAATCGGAATATCGTAAAATCGTGTAAAACCTTCTTCTTTGCTCCAAGTGATGAAGGCGGTGGTACAAGGGAATATGATATATGCAAAAGATATAAGAATGAAAGAACACACATTTTGAAATTTGTGTGCAAAAGAACAGTTGAAAATATCCAGGGGAAATTTCCACGAACAACATCCTCAAACAAATACTTCATACTTTTGCCTCACCGGTTGCTTTTGGAAGAAAAACGGAATGAATGGCTAATCAAAACGATTTATGATGAAAATAAAGGGCTACATTCTGTCTCAATTTCCATGTGGTGTATGTCAAAAATTTCAGCGGAACGCTTTAGTAATTTCTTAATTGTCACCGCAGATCGCTTTGTTGCTTCACGTAGCGGGACGTTTCTGCCAAAAATTATTTATCTTCTCTACGAGGTTTTTGATCCTACAGTTTTTTAAGGATCGTCGCAAACAAGCGGTGGATGTTTTTGCAGCACGGTGGAGAAGTAAATTCCTCATGCAGGAAAACAAGGGTCGAATAACAGGACTTTAAACATTCATGAAGTTTTTGTGTTTTCTGTGAGTTTTTTCGACATAACTGAAGTCTATAATTTTTTTAGGCGTTTAAACCTAATTTTTCTAAATCATGTTTCTTTTTATGTAAGTGAATGAACGTCATTGCGTCATTAAAAGCAACCAAACCAAAAAAGTCGAGTTTTGTTGAACTATGATTTGTTGTTGCGAACCACAAGTAATGATTTATTATACACACCCACTGAGGTCGTCAGGTCGGATTTTTAGATTTAGCTACATGCTACATGCTAAACCAAAATGCTGTTCTGTGACATATATGTTTAACTTATAGGAGTAGGTTTTACGG
>JAUBWS010044435.1:0-10697 GCA_032270445.1 Darlingtonia californica | reverse complement strand
GGCCCTTTTTTTCATCAAAGATAAAATACAACTCTCTGTTTTGCATTCCAAGCTATTCAAGCCACCTGTACTGTTGATTATGTCCATACGATTAAGCAATTGACATTTGGAAAACAGTCTTAATTTAATTGAAGTACTAAAAGCTGGTTGATAATTTAAAAAAGTTATCACCTCCAGGTCAAAAATGGATAACTGCAAAAAAATCCATATTCTAATCCAAGAATTACACCAGAGATATGATTGCACTCGGTGACGCACTTATCATAATGATTTCCCACTACATCCTTAGCTTAACCACAGATTTCCAAATGAACTTGTTTTTAGTGGTCTCTTTAATTATAGTTTTCCTTTATTGAAAATCTAAAACTAACCATTAATTTCTCTTGGAGCTTTTTTACTGACACATATAGTTTCACATATTTTACACAACAATTTTTTTTAAATGTGAAAGTGGTAAAGGGACTAAATTTGGTCGTACTTTGATTTCCTGGATACCGCAATGTTCAAATCATACCAATCGGTCAATCCTTTTTAATCAGAAGTCTTAAAATCCATTTAATTTACTAGGAAATTAATTGGGTGCACTTCTAATGATCCTTTGTTCACCATAGACCAGTAGTTCAGTTGGTAGGGCAATAACTCTAGAAAGGCTCGGTCGTGGATATGAGTCTCTAGATCTCCCTACAGATCTCCACTTAATAATTAATCACCGATTTAATTACTCGTCTCATACATATCCTCTTCATAATACAATACAATAATCAGTAAAAAGCTACCGAGATTTATAGGTATTTCATATATATCAAAATTCAACCATTTTCGGTGTATGTCTATAATTAGAGACGGGTATCTTTTAATTGCTTGGCATAATTATGTATCAAATGCCAATTGAAGTATACTATTTGAAGTTTTTAATCTGGCTGAAAGAAATTACGGAGACATTTCTTGACATTGAAAACACTCAATATTTTCTATAATTTTGTTAAAAATTAAAGGTTGTTGTGGCTGTCGTGGGCTAAGGCTCAAAGTATATGATCAGAATCTTAGAAAGGATGTTTATGGTATCAATTTATTACAGTCCCCTTGGAAAGATCTTGTACTCGTCAACTCATCCAGGTTTAGGAGAAATTGAGCACTATAAACAAAGTTCCAATTCTGTGGAATCACTTTATAAGAATTATTGACGCTGGCCAACATCGTCCCCAGTGTTTCCCTTCTTCCCTTTGCACCAGCATAGCAAAAAAGCGCAAGGGGAAGTCCTTGGGACGAGGTTAGACGTTAGCTTTGCTAGGAGAAATTAAGAATTAATTTGAAATAGTTCAGGGTCATGTTGGTAGAATTTCTTATTAAGAATTTCAAGGCATAGGTCTTAGTTACGTAATTTTTATAAAAAACGGTATATCGTACCATCCTGAATGCCAATGCAACCACATTTTGACAGAATTGCCAAATTATAGATTGAGTTATTATAAAGGTCAACTAATAAAAAAATATAATGACATTTTGCGTTGGTGCAATCATAATTTATAAGAAAAATGAAGAAAATCATGGTCTCCTTGTAATATACGTATCAAGAAGATTTTGATGTTGGTGTTTTTTATGAATGTCTGATTGCGGTTTTTTCATTAGCGGATGGAAATAATGGATCTGAAGTTATGGAGGTTGTCAATCATTAAATCATATTTTAATTTTTCTTCATTGAGTCAGTGAAGGAGGAGAGTGATCGTTAAGCGTGTTTGAAAATGTTTCTGGCACAATATTTACGATCAGTAAAATCAAGGAGATTAAAATCGTATGCATAAAAAATTGTTTTTGGAAAGGTGAAATGAAATATTTTTTGTACTATCGCAGTCTTGTGATTGTTTCTTTTTTGTATTTACGCCAGCGATATTTTCAATAAAATACCTATACTTTCTATCCTTTGTTTGTTTGTTGCGAACATTCTCAAGCCAAGCGTTTTGTTTAACTTTTTATGGATGGTTATTTGTAATTATTTGTTGGTTCTTCGGCAAATAAGAAAGTAGAAGAATAAAAGAAATATTGTAAATGAAAACTTTGAACAGGCAAGTTAGCATAGAAACGGTAAACATTTAAATTTCAGCCATGAGTATTTACTCACCTGGCTACTTCGTTTCCATTCTCCCTTAGTAAATCAATGAACATCAAATTTGTACAATAAAAGAGACTGTGTTCTAAGGAACATTAGGTGTTGGGGAAAGAGCGTGATCAATTTATTATGTATACATGTATTTAGATATTCCACCACCATGCGCGGATATGAAATATTTTTATTGATTTTTTTCCACTTTGCCATTTTTGTTATTTGCTTTTACCAAGGATATGTTTAAAACGAGGATATCCTCGTGGTCAGTCAGAACCTCAGTAAACCAATGGTATATCTAGAAACAGGTTGCGCTTACAGGAGTAGATAGGAAGCCGTCGTTTTTAAGACAATTTCGATTTTTCTTTTTGTTTATATTTTCAGAGATAGGTGGGGAGAAGAAGTAAGTAATTTTTTGTACACATACGTAGATATGAAAACAGCATGGCTACTACAGGAGGAGAGAAAGAAAAGTCATTGAAGTAATTAAAAAACTATTTTGACGTAAATGACAAATTTGATAGCTCTTCACCTCTCCTCCTTGCTTGCGCAACATACCCTAGATACGCTACTGGTTAACATTTTCTGTCTGTGTCGTTCGTAATTAAAGAAATTATTAAGTGTTTGTATAGATCATAATTTAGAATTATTTAGCTATCATCTTAATTTTTCTCTTCACACTTTGCCATGAATGACAGCTGTGGCTACGAGGACAGTAAATTATTCTGTGTCTTCCACCTGCCCAGATCGTCACTTTGGAAAGTGTTGGACTTTTACTTATTTTGGTTGTTACATCAGTTTGGAAATTCGGTTCAGTTTTGGTGTCGATGGTTTACAAGCATGGATTGGCGTAAGCTTTTGCTAAAAAGATAGCAAAAAGTTAAGAACATCACATCACATAAATATACGAAAAACATGTCGGATAAATTTTTCGTCAGATCAAACCAATTTTTTCGTCCCGCTGATAAAAATGACGAATTTTCAAAAAGAAGTAAGTAAATTATAGTATGATGGATTTGAAAAACAAAACTTTCAGCAGATATGAAATTTTCATCACTGCCTAAAGTACCCAGTACCAGAGTCTCCTCGCGGAAGATAAACATGAGTTATCCTGATAAGAGAAAATTCATTTTTGCCGTACGCAGGAAAGTCTGGTACAGACTACGCTTAAAGAAAATTTTTGCGCATGTGCAATAAACATTTTGCTGTGTGATGTCTTTGTGACCACACACTTTCAGCATTTTGTTTTTTAAATTTGGCGCGAAGAATACACTCATTTCCCCGCGCATTCTTCTTCTGAATGATACTAGACATTATATTGTGTCTTTTCAAGAAAAAACAAATCCAAAGGACTACTTATTGTTCTTATCCTATCAAGATAAAAAAAGTCTTAGAGCTGATGCAAGAAACCGGAATCCTCAAGACTGCAATCAACCAGTCGAAAGACAGCGAGTGGTTTATCGTGATCCGAATACGTCATCACCTTTCTCTATTTATAAATGGTAGCTCAGTTGCGAATGAAAGGAAAGAAGGGCTAAAGAAGGAAGTTGTTTAACGTTGGGGACGTTGGGGACAGTTGTTGTTTGTTTTGTTTGATTTTTGGTCATTTGAATTAATAACTTATATAAGGCAAGAGTAACCCCATAATGGTAATTATGATGTGTATACAAAACTAAAACATTTTTCAATTTCACCAGTTCTGCTTCTGCTAGTTGAAACTTGATTGACGACATTGACAAATTAAAAAATGACAACATAAATATTCTGACATTTCAAAAATGTCAAGGTCTGGCATCATTTAACATTCTTTGGTTTCCAGACTTGAGTCTACCAATTCTTTCGGGAGTCTCTGCTCTGAATGATTTGCTGTTTATTGGAGTTTCATGATGTTCTGTGTATATATATATATATATTATATATGTGTTGGGCTATTCCATTTTGACAAACTTTTCCAGGGGGTATTTATCGAATGATTTTCTAGGGTGTTCGAAACTTTCTTAGATATTTTCCAGTGGGTAAGGCTTGTTGTTTTTCATTTATCCAGCCACTGATGCAATATCTTAACTTTTTCCAGGGAGTACAGTCTAACTTTCCAGGGTTTTTTTTATTTGAACCAAGATTTTCTCAAGCAGCAAAAAAGTTCATCCATACCCCTGTACAGATAAAAAATGGAAAAGCCCATTACATTACCATATTAGAAATAGACTGGACAACCCCATGCACTAGTTGAATTGAATACCTTGTTGAGATGAAAAAAGAGCGTAGCAAAGCCAAATATCAAGAAGTATTAAGTTGTAATTTACATTATATTGCTAGGCGGGAATTCACAAATATATACCAGCTTATATTGGCGAATCTAAAAGGTCTTTCAAGACAAGCACATCTGAACATATCCTTGCTGTACGAAACATGGACACAGAGAAAAACAAGATCACAAATCATTGTTGGACGCATACTCATAAAATGAATTGGGATGAAGAGAAGGTTATAGATGCAGAACCATATGTTTGTGTTAGAAAGATCAAAGAAACAATTCACTCGATTAGTGAGACTAATCACATACATAAATAGCAACTCTTACAACCTCCCTGAGATTAAGTTTCCGAGTCTTCAGAATTGAAAATCGGGAAAATTACTGTACATCCACAGTAATTATATGGATGCTTGTGGAAACACCATCCAATTATCTAAATAGACTTAATTATAAGAGTCAATTCTGATTGGCTTTAAAAAACATCAGTTTAATCATACGGAATATCTAATATATATATAGTAAACTCATAAAGTATCTCTCAAAACGTATCCAACGTAAATAATGTAATTTGAGTCATGATAAGATTCATAATAAGTTTATCACTGAATCGATAAACTCTACTAATATATTCCAACAGGCTTTAACATTTTGAAGATCTCATACCATTAGTATCAAAATTGGCTGATTTATTAACATGAAACTTGCAAACAAAAAAATGATCAAAAATTAACAAGAAGATTTTCTTGAAAATGATAAAAAGTGACATAAAATGTTTTTTATGTGTCATAAACACTTATATTGTTACATAACATTCAATGAATCATATAATTTAATGAAATTTATCAATTTTTGCTAGAAAAACAAAATAGTGGTCAAAATGTAACACTTTGATTTTAGATTTCGTTAGAATTTATCCCCAAATTGCTAGACAATAAATCAACTTTCTGCATAGTGTGTATTTTTTTGAAAAAATATTGTTGCATGAAAATATCTAAAACATACATGAGCATAGTGTTTTTACAATTCATCTAGTATAATATTGTGATTTACCCCATCAATTATTTTTTCTTTTGTAGATAAACACACATATATATATTGAATAAATTACTCAGCTAAAGATATAAAAAGAAAGTTTCATTCAGTACATGATAAGAAAATGCAGTGTTTTACAATTTCTTGGTGTGTGGTTTGGGTGTTAATTGTGGCTGTAGCATTCCATCGCTGTAAGTAGCCTTTGTAAATGTTATATTGTAATCTTTGTTATAATATAAATTAAAAACATGGATAGAATATGTACATTTTCACGCTGATGCGATCCTCAGATGTACTAGTTTTTGACCAACAGATCTTGTTTTTTATAGAAGCTTCATTCTCAGCATTGAGAATTATTAACTTAAAGTGTTAAAATAACCGAAAAATAATTCCCCTTTAGTTTCATCAGGAGAGAATGATATCATTGTGTCAGAGGAAAGTGATGGTGTTGTCACTGGTATCCCAGATGGTTCACTCACAGATGAACTAAATACTGAAAGATTCATACCAACAAATGAATGGCAAGTTATCAAAAAAGGGCAAGCAATACCAGCAGGCTTACATGTGCGAATGAACTTTCAGACAGGTATCAAAGAGGCAAAATTAATGGAACCAACTGAATCATCACAACATGAGCAACATGATCAACTGGAATCTCATCAAAAGGAAAAGAAAAAATCAGAGCATAAAGGTCCGAAAGTCATTCTTGCAGATGAACTGGAAGAAGAAGGAGTATTTTCAAAAGAAAATTTACATTTTAAGAAATCTCATCTGAAACAAGTACTCAAGGATTTCAAAGATAAGATTGGAACGAAAGATATTGAACATGTCACTTGGTCAGATGATGCAAAAGATGCTCTTGAGGAAAGCTTTCAAGAAGAAAAAAGTATGTTCTTTTTTTATTTCTATGTCATAAAGAGCAGGAGCTGTGAAAAAATTTCCTACAGAATAAGATTTCAGAGTTGTAAAGAATGATGTCTTGATTATTCGTGGAGAAGCCAAGATTTGGTTGCTGGTACAGTCATAATCTCCCCTTTCACAGTTATAAAACTCTCTAGACAACTGCAACATTTTAATTCAGTAAAAATAGGGTTGAACCTAGAATTGACCGTCATAAAGCTTTATTTGCTATTGTTCAAAGCGCAATTTTATGTAGATCAAGTCCTCAATTCTGAATGTTTTGGTAAAAAATATACTTATTTATACAATGGCAGCAGTTTATTAATGCTCCTCCCCCTTTAATTACAAGGAATATTTGAAGGTTTGAATTTGAAAATCTGACTATTTCAGCAGATAGAGCATGAAAATTAGGTAAGAAAAATGGGTCATTTGTGAGATTTGGACCATTTGATGCTAAGATATGGGCGCTTGAAGTGATAAAATTTTGCTGATTTATGCTGAGGTCAGCACATTACCTTTAGTTTTTTTAGACCATGATAATTATTTCAATGAATGGACTTCATTTACTATCACTATATGGTATGGTTTGTAGGGTTTCCGTAAGTAGTTGTTAAGATATTTGCATTGAAAAATTGCATAAAAATGGTGACTCAGCAAAATTCAACAAATTTTTCTGAACTGAAATAATTCAGAAACAGTTTATCGGAAACCTACAAACCATACCATTTCTTTAAAGTTCATGGCAAGACAGATTTGTTCAAAGTTTCTTGGATTTTTAGGTTGAATTAAAAGTGCTGACATCAGTAGAAATTAGAAAAAATGGTCATATTTGGGCCTTAATATGTCGATATCTATATCTAATACAAAAAGGTCCAAATTTCACAATCAACCCATTTTCCTTATCTACTTTTCATGCTCTATCTATTTGATTAGTTAAAATTTACAAATTTGAACCTTCAAAACTTCAATTTCAAGGAGGGGGCATTGATAACTTATCCCCTCTTCATTTAATAAGATATATAAGATAAATGATATATTTGATAATTTAATAAGCATAACGTTTTTGCCCAAGGATTCAGCATTGACGATTAGTTTCATCTTAATCTGTATAAAATTGCGCTTATAACGATACCAAATTATAACTTTGTGTCATTTGATCCCAGGTTAAGCCTTCTTTGAAGTTAATTTCCCTGAACTATTTGCAAACTCGAAATAATTTCAATTGATCCTTGCGGATCGGAAGTGATTGGGACTATATTTTAATTCAATATCTCAAGATACTGATCCACAACCTAGAATGATGATTACGCAGTGGTCCATGTAATTTACATTTGATAGAAACGGGTTAAAGAAAGAGAAGTGTATCAAAGCTTAAATTTGTAAAAGTTGTACTTTTGGTCATAAAAATACCATTGATTTTTTTTAGAAAAGAGATTTCGTTCAATGGATGACATTAAAAAAGATTTGGAAAGTTCAATGGGTTGGAATATCAAGTCCGATGTTCAAATCATGCAAGATATTGTTTTACAATTGAAATCAAAAATCGGTTCCATTGAAGAAAAATCAAACGCTTTGGATAGTCTTGAAGATTACGTGCATCAAGTAGACAATGGTCGAGATTTGGATAAAATTGGTGGGTTGAAAGAAGTGATATTGTTATTAAACCATTCAAGTGAGATTTTGCAAGAGAAAGCAGCAAATATTATCGGAGCAGCTGCTCAAAGGTACATTTTCCCTTAAGTAAATCCTAAGAAATGAAATTAAAAATAAGTCAAAAATGCCTTATCTTAGGAAAGAAAAGTCAGGAAACAGTACCGTGGTGACCAAAGGGCGTTTTGCTTCTACGCTCGAGAGCTCTGTGCGAAAAAGAAACCTGTGGAGACATTCACCGTGTTCGCTGTCGGGCATGCGCAGAAGAACCAACATTAAAACAATAGATTGCTTAAAAGTCGTACTTAAAAACATCATAACAAACACGGTCATTGCTGATCGATTGCTCTTGTAAGATTACGTCACAGTCAGTTTTCTGGATGTAAGTTAATGCCTCCACAGGTCGTTTTTTCGCACGAAGCTCTGAGGCGTAGTAGAAAAACGCCCAGTGGTCACCAGTACTTTAGGAAAAAGTGACTGAATATATTTAATTTACAAATAACAGGACGTAAAATTTTATGAGTTGACAGTAGAAAAGGTACTGTGCCTATTTTTGTTATGTTCCACTCTAACGCCAGTGGAAATATTTGTGTTTTTAACCTAGAACTATTTCTTTATAGCAACAAGGAAGTACAAGATGCCATATTCAATCATGGTGGTTTAAATTTTCTCATTCAAATGTTGGATATAAACAAAGAAAAATTAACACAAAAGAAGGGTCTCTATGCAGTGTCTGCAGAAATTCGTGGTAATCACCATATTCAAAGCGAATTCGTCAAACTTGGTGGACTCAAATCAATACTTCGCATCATTAAACAATCTCAGTCAAACTCGATCAAAGTAAAAGCAGTTACATTGTTGTATGACTTAATTGTTGAACAGAATGAAGTGATGCAGAAGCTCATTCAATCTGGGAAAAAACAACAAAATGAAAGGTATGCATCTATTTTGTATCTTTTAACAGGGCTCGAAGTAGATATGATAAACTTATCGTCTGGAGCACCTAGACACATTAGTGTTATCAGAATTACAGAGGTAGTCATAACTTTTTAACTTTTCAAGCCAGAAATAAAAATAATTTAATCTCTCTATGTATAGTCCAATTTTTTGTTTATCTAAGGTATCAAAAACTTGAAAATTGTTCTTACATCGAGGTTTTAAACAGATAGAATACAGTAATATTGTTGCGGCTGTAGTGCTTTTTCGTGGAGCCGTGTAGACATGGAGCCGTGACTGAGAGGTTATGGGGCTTGACGCATAAACCGGATACTCCCTTGCGAGACTTTCGGTAGCGAAATTTGCCAAGCACTGTCAATTCTGCATGGTACCCTGAGGTGTTTCCAGGAAGGTAGGACGCTCATTGATAACAGTTCATAAAGAACTGAAGAGGCTCTCCTGGGTAAATAACTAAATCATTCACTGATTTTAAAAATGGGCTTTCAGTTATTAATTATTGATTATCTAATTCATAACTTATTTTTAGATCGCCATTATTATCTTCATTACACGATGCTGGTTGGTGCCAATTATTGATACCAATGTTGAAAAGTGAAGATTTTGATGCAAAAGAAAAAGTTATTCAAGCATTAGTAGTTTCTGTAGAAACATGTTTAAAGGACCTGAAAAATGAAAAGTACATACGCGAAATAAAAGAACAATTGAAGGAGTTACAGAAAAGTATTTCATCTGAAGAAGATAATGACTTCAAGAGTTATTTGATGTCATTAAAAAATCAACTTGATGAAAATGTACTCAAGCAGCTGATTCCACCTCCTTAGATCACGTGCTTGATTACGTGATCATGCTTACGTTTTAATAGGGACATCAAACGGATGACAAATAAACGTAAACGGTGAGGTACATACGCTTAGTTGCACAGAAGCATGTGCAGGTCATTGTAGCGAGCATTGCAAGAAATAACTGCGAGAAGAGAGAAAGTTTCACTTTATAGAGTTTGTGATAAAAATATGATGTATTATATTTTGTTATGTCGTACTTTATTTACCCTGTACCAGACTAAAGTAGTAAGTAGAGTCTGTTACGTTCACATGTGTTTTTATGATCCATGCTTGAGTTTAAGGTTCAACAAAAAGCCAGGCGGTGGAGAACACTACTGTAGTTTGATTGGCTAAAAATCTCATCTCTCAGACAATTAAAACAGTAACCTAGCAGCATCACTCTCCGTCTAAGATCAACTAGGATTGAGTGGATCATAAAATCGCTTGAACCGTAAGAGACCAACGTACCGCGGGAAATCAAATTTTCCTTACCGGTGCGGTGGTCTGGTATAGGGTAACATTATTATGCTGAAAGTTTTTTTTGTGGAAATAGGACACTTTTGTATGAAAAAACTGCTCTCGATTTGCTCGATTTACCCGATGGAGCGATATTATGGAAAGTTCGTGTTTATTGTTTACTTGAGATGAATTTTCAGTAGCTTAAATGGAAGTTAAATTTCTGTACATTGCTGATCATCGTAACAAAAAAGGTCGAGATATTTTTGTGTTATTGTAATTAGATTAATTGTACACTTATACTATATTATAATGATTATTAACATTATTAGATTTTCTAAAATAATTGTGATCATACTTTGTAAGGATTTAATTAGTATATAAATTTGAATTTAATAAATTAATAGTTTCTTTTGTGAAATATTTTTAGTTTATACGAGGAAGGTAGAATTCGCGGTTTCCTGTTATCTAATTTAAGTTTTTATAAATTCCACTAGTTATAGTTTTATGATAAATTTCCCATCGA
>JAUBWS010044324.1:0-13794 GCA_032270445.1 Darlingtonia californica | reverse complement strand
CATAATCTTAGAAAAGTGTTGTTTAGAAATATAGTATTTAACCACGTAAGTAATAGAAACAATGATTTTGTCTGGATAGGTCAAACCAATTTAATTTGTGGTTGTCTATCAAATTAAAGGAAACGAATGTGTAAAAGTAGAGTGCTGTTAATACGCTGACACAAATAAAAACATAACAATTTTTAACAATATTTTTTAGAAAGATGATTTAAGGCGGAATAAATTGACGTTACAAATTTCTTCAAAAAAAGAAAATTGAAAAACGAAAAATGGAGATGAAAAAATGAACTTTTGCTCTACTTATGATATTGCTTTCATATTCGGTATTGGAAAATTTCAATGTTAGCTGATTTCAAATATGTATATCTTTATTCATTCCTAACATAACACCTTTAAATTTGGCTAAGAATGCCCAAAAATGGCAAAAATCATGGTTTTTGACATTCCATAACAAAAAGAAATTATCACAAAAACATAAATGATACCTTTTTGAAATCAGCATCGCAGGGGGGAATTTAAACTTTTAATACAAAATTGATAGCACAAGAAGAAAGAATCGGCCAATTTTTCATCTACATTTTTCTTCTTCATTTGGCAATTTATTCAAATTATGATTCCAAATTATTATTCCAAAAAGTCCTTACTGATTAAAAATGGTCAACTCTAACAAGAGAAAATTGATGAAGAAATATTTTCCACACACTTTTTTAACAGAATCTAATTGTTTTTCTTTTGCTTTTCAGCTTATGATCCACAGAAATCCACACTTTTAAAGAAAGACATTGTCAACCATAACAACAACAATATCAACGTCAAATGTATTGCTGACTTCGAAAGCAACGATATAGAAAATTCGGCCGATGAAGAGTGCGAGGATGAACTAAATTTTTCACTGCTCGATCGTGAAATACTTAGACCAAGAATTATTTTACCATTAACATGCAAAGAAGAAAAAACCATCGGTAGTCAAGTCGTGTTAACATGCCTAACGACTGTTCTCTTTCCGGTTCAAGTTGATTGGCTTTTGAATGGTAATGCTATCAAACCGACAGTTGACGGTCGTATTTATTTTAACGAAAAACGCCGACAACTTGTTTTTAATTATCTAACTGCCGAGGACGAAGGCACGATCGAGATTGTCGCTTGGAATAGATTTGGTAAAGAGAAATCTCAGTGCGTGTTGAGCATAAAAAGGGATGACTCTTAGTGACATTCTATGATCAAGATGAAGGCTTGGTAGAATATGTGGCATATGATCCAAAATCAAGAATATGAACGACATCTACATATGATGTATGTGCGAGTTTTTCGTGAATTACTAGCTGAAATCGTTAAAAAGCGTCTACGGGGGAATGTTTTAACGTACAAGAAGGATGTCGCTTCATTAACTGAACACTTCTCCACTGATGCTACGCTACACTACACAATCGATACAAGAAACATCGATGAACAAATATGGGACAACAGATGCAACTGTTACGTGGTTTAACGTTTGAATTCGTGATCCTTTAACCAGCAAAAGACTTGAAATCGTCAGCAAAGAATACAACAAAACCGAACTTGCACGGGGATTGAAAACAAGAGTGCTCTTTCTTACGCTAAACTTTAGATAAAATTGAAAGGCAACTGCAATTTCTCATACAAGTCAAATACAATTGCCAAATCACCCTATATTGCTCGCAAAATCACAAAATTTCAAGTTTAAGAGTCCCTTTCAGGGCCACTTTAAAATATCTCTATATTTGTTTAAAAAACAAACAAAACTTCAAAGTTCATGACGCTAGATGTCTCAAAAAAGTCAGTAATTTCGAGCCTGTGGACTGGAGTCAGTACGATCACATCCACCCAGGGGGAGGGGCTTGATCTCGACAAGGATTGAAATTATCTCGTAAAAATAGAAACCAATTTTGACTTTAGCAAGTAGGTAATGAATAAAATGTTGTAATTTGGAAATTTTGCAAATTTTTGTGATCGTTAAACTTAATGAATTGCAGACACTTTAGTTCATATACCACGTCCACTCGCTGGATTGGAGCACAAAATGCCAACTCGCGTATGTTTCGTTACATGACAAGCAAGATCTTATTTTTCTTCTTGCCTGACACGCTGGCGCTTCTATGGGTACAGAAAATTAAGAGTTAAACATAGGTTAAGAGTTAAGTCTTGTTGGATAAAGAAAACAGACGATAATAGGATAAATCTATTGGGCTATAAAGACTTAGAGGACAGGATATGTCAAAATTCTAAAATCCAATTGGTTCTTAAATTTTTCCTGTCCATGTCCGAATTGTCTGGGGAAGAATTTTAACTGAATTCAATTTTTTCCTTGGACAAGGTGGACAGCAAAATGAAAAAACAAAATAGTAATTAATGATTAGCCAATTATTTGTGTCTAATTTTTCCTTTCCCGTTTCTGTGCGAACGTGGAACACGTGGAAACTCACCTTAAGTACATTCACATGGACTGGGTGGAAGAAACCTTCACCTACCAGCTATGAGATATAAAGAATAAGTTTATCTTGTATTTGTAGACCAGTAAAGTTTACCGTAGTAAAGTCTGTTAAAAAATGTTTGAAAGAACGAGTCATCTAATAATATTAAAACTACTGAAAACTTTCATTGTCCACACATACGAGATAAACTGTGCTGCGAAGGTATACATTTATAGTTTTGAGATAAATTTTTACTATGCTTTGCTTAAATTTTTATAGTAATATTAATATAGTAACCTTAGCTTTACATCAACACAGATGTAATTTTAATCAGAAATTAATTTATTTTTGTAAATATAATAGATATGAAAACAAACCAAACAATAGATTTCTAGGTGATAAAATATATAAAAGACATACCGCAATTCGCTGTGGCTGTAAATTATTACCTCAATTAAAGCCTTGTCAATGGCATCATCACGCAATTATTGTGTTCGTTGTCAAGGCCTGACTATATGATACGGGCTTACTCAGTGCTTGTTTATTGATAACCCGGCACCGGCCCGTTTTTGATGTAATCGAAAGTTTTTTTGACAAGTTAATTTGTTGTGACAGAGCTAATGTAAGTTTGTGAATACTTCAGTCAGCATCTTATCAATACACTTCATATGTTTCGGCCCTTAGTCTCACTTAATAAGGTCCGAATTTCACTGCTACCTTCATGAGGCTATCCCTCTAATCATTATTAGTCCAATTAACCCTATTCCGGTTAGGTTAATTTTTTTTAATTTTCAGAAACTAGACATTGATTACTAATTTTGTGCCAAAAATGAGCTTTTTTTCTTGATCCTGTCAAAAGTTAAGCAGGGAGGGGTAGGTTTTAATCCCCACCCTTAACTGTTTAGCGTCTAGCAAAAAGCCTAACCGGAATAGGGTTAAGGTTCTTATTAAGTGTTTCCAGGAAGACAGAACCAAAATCCCTCACATTTTATTTAAATTGAAGAGTCTATCTTGGGTAAATATGAATTCAAATCATAATTCTAGCCTTAAGAACCATAGTCAGTTAGTGAATACTAGTCCCTAATTTCAACCCTGATGGTGACGTGTTGTGCGTCTCTTTTATAACGTTATTTTTCATCAAACAATCCGTTGAGGCGATGTTCCATGCAGACTGGAATATCATTTAAACCAATATAAGGAACTATGTAATGTCTGCATAAGTTTTATCATCTCCCACAGCGTGAAATTCTACCGAATACGCCTACAGACGGTTAATTATACGTATGAATTTTTTTTCTGTTACCTACAGTCTGCAGTTTTTAAGGCTCGAAGACCTAAACACTTCAACAATTTTATCAGCGCTACTGACAGATTTAGCAAAAAGAAATTTTAAGGGAGTTTTAAATTTGATTTCTGATTGAAGTAGGGCCTAAATTTGAATTAAAACATAGCTTTATATTCTTGACGCTTTGACATTTTCGACTAGGGCCCGACTTCCTAATGCATTAATATTTGATCTATACCCGAGATCCAAAATCGAAACATTTTGCTGTCGGTAGAGCAATCGCCCGGCAAGCGAGAGGTCCCCACTCGATCCGTTACCTTTGCAGTAGTTGGAAAGTCACATTAGACATAAGTGTAGGATCTGTTACTCTTATATAGGATATTTAAAGAACATGAACAAAGGAATGACCCATTCTCTACTGGATTCAACGATTCTGGGACCTTCTCCAGGCACATGAATAATTAATAAGCTGGCTGTTTTCGTGATTTTAAAGTTTTCTGACGCAGAAATGAAAATAGAAGTGCTAAGAACCAATTTTTGGAGGCATCTTAGTCCCTAGAACTAGGCTCTGTTAGTAAGGAGAAACAAAAAAAGCTGTATTTTTTTTTCGATAAGCT
Organism: Darlingtonia californica; assembly: GCA_032270445.1. Classification (NCBI taxonomy): domain Eukaryota; kingdom Viridiplantae; phylum Streptophyta; class Magnoliopsida; order Ericales; family Sarraceniaceae; genus Darlingtonia; species Darlingtonia californica. Next base: position 9,460 of record JAUBWS010044324.1, on the reverse strand, counting down.
CGTTTCTTTGTATAAATTGACAAATGGAAGCTCATTAATTATTCAGTCAGAAATGCCTAAAAAAATAAGTTCTGGGCTTTTTTCAAGGTTTTACTTTTAATGGTGGCCTACAAACTTAAGCACTCTACCAACATAACCCTAGGACCTCTATTAGCCTTTTTCGGCTGTTGCTGTATTGTTTGAGGTCCTTTTTGGAAAAAGGCCACATTCTGAGTACATGAAACTAGAAATTAAATTTGATTAAAGCAGAAGTTCTTTCACAGCTCGATAATTATCAAGTTTTAATTTAATCACGATCTTTGAAAATTCAAATTGCGTTATGTTCTGACTTAGAGGTCCCAAATATTGACCAGTAAATATTTTAAGACCTGTTGTTGACAATGATATTTTAACGGCTGAATTTCGCATCCCATTTTTGGCATGTAAAAACTTTTTCACCATTCCTGTTTTAATGTTCAATTGGACTGACAATTTATGCAAGATGAACTGTTCCGCTGGGACTAACGCCACTTCATCATTCATGCAACGTCAAGAACAAGCTAGGACATAGCTTGGAAACCATTTTTTTTCTAATAAATACATCCAAATAATACCCAAAGTACAAATTATAAATTGTATAATTATTATATAATAATGTATTTGATCGTTGGAAAATCAGCAACAACAGTGATCAGTAGTTTCCGTCATCCAAGGCCATGTAAAGATGTTGAACAGCGGACTCTTCAGTGAGCACGTAGCTTAGCGTCTGAACTAGACTATTATTTAGTCCGTTTTAGAAATGCCATTGATGCACGGGAAAATAAGGTGTGTCGCGTAGAAACGGGAATTTGCCTTGGAAGGAAATAAATGTAAGTTTTCCTCCTTTCCAAGCGCAAGTCCAGTCACATGCTTTCTTATAATTGCATGTTTTCTGTTAACTTAAACTATAGAAAAGTCTACGCCCAAACTATCCTGTCCCGGAGCCACTTCATAAAAAATTAACATAGGGTGACAGTCCATACACCTAGGTACGAACGAACCTGTGATGACGGTCATCGAGAGATAGCAAACATTTTTGCGCTAAGAAACAATAGTTCTTGTGATAAAACGTAAGCACATTCTTCTCTGCTGGAGTCTCTTAAAATTGTTGGCTAATCAAGACAAAAATTATCTCAATGTTTTTTTTCGCGATAACAATTCTCCATGTAAAATTCTTTAGTGTGTTGAAGTCTTCTTGCAAAAACAATTTCAATGCGTGATTCCCGAATTGACTTTTTATATATAGCCCTGTCTCACACCCTTGGTTCGAAGAAATGTGCACTACTAATACTTTCGATTTAAAGAAATCGAGGACAATATGTTATTGGGATTTGTTGTTATATAAATCGGCATGGAAGCAAGGTGGGGCTGCATATAAACTATTGATTCGGGAATTGTCTCTAAATAATAATTTCTTCTATAACATATAACAGAATTTCTTCAAGTCCTTTTAGCTGCCCTACTGAGATAAACTGGATTGCCATTATAAGATGTGTAGATTTTTGTTGTTGAATAATACGATACGAGTTCATGAACTGATTTGAATGATCGATGGCCAATGATATAGTTTTCGTTTTTATGTAAGATTCTGTAATGCTTGATACAGTCAGGAGTCTTCAACGATAACGAAAAATTACCAGCCTAAAGAAATAAGATTCAATAGCATATTGTAAGAGCTGATTTTGAAAAGAGCTTCATTATATATCCACGTAGGTCGAAAAGCAACTTTCGTAAATGAAGACGACAGTGACTTTGGCTCGACTAATGTATATATATTCTTGAAGCAACGTTGTTTTCCGCAAACCATCAATTAATCTGTAATTATTATCAATGTTAACATACTGGGGATGCTTTTTCTATCTACTTTGGCCTACATTTAACTATTAGAGCACCAAATACATGTATTCCTGTCTAAAATTTGACCAAAATTCCTCTAGATCTTTGAAGAACCGCAATCTTTAGAAATTTGTCAAAACTTTTTGCAATTATGACAGAATAATAAAAGTCTACTGAAATCGACGCTGTGAATGGCTTTTAAACATGTCCTAGGCTGGCAATATGGAAGTTTGCTGGGAAAAGTTAGAATGCTTTTGTACTCCTTCATGAAATGCCTGAACTTTGTGAATTGGCAATTTACAACGCTGGTTCTTATATAGGATTGTATGAATAATAGGAAAGTGAACATTTCAAGTGATAAGCCACATAAAAAGCATGCGATCATGCAGGCGTGGATAAAGAGGAGGTAGCGAAATTTTAGCAGAAAAGTAATGGGTCGTCGAAAGTAACCATTATCTTTTACATATTGACAATACATATGATACTTTAACGATTTCTCACTCTCCTCCCAAAACTTTACAAAAATTTCATTGCAACAATGATTCACTAACCGTGCTTTCACTATCTCTGATAATAAAATCACCGACGTTTGCACCACCACCAACCATACGCTCACAATCGTGTCGACTTATCTTGCCAAAATACCATACTTCATTTTGAAAAATTGATTTCTTTGTATTGCTATTGTTGTGTGAATTAGAGAAGTCAAATGTAAGCTGTTTCGTCAAATTCTTAACGCCAGGGCTTGAAATGGCTTCTACTGCTTTATTTACTGGAAACGGGTCTTTCCGCTCCACCAGCAGATCAGCATTGTGTTGCTTTTGTTGCTTAGATAACCCTTTATCTTTAAAATCTTCTATCTTATTACCATCCTTAGGAAAAGTATCAGATGCTATCTTCTCTACATAGTTACTTGGAATCAATCCAACTTGTCCCTTGTTGTCCTTAGCCTTCCACCACCCTTGGTTGCTATGAGAGGTTCCAATGATTTTCAAAATAGCATTGCATTCAAAGGAAAGTTCGTCACCTCTTTCAGCTTTATAAGGAAATTTTGTGAAGACACAGAAGGTAGAATCTTCCTCTTTGGAGTGGTTTTCGTATTGCTGCATCACTTCTTCTGGAGCTGCATATGGTGAATCTTCTGTACTTTCAGTATTCCCAGTTTCACTGACGTAGTTTTGTGGCACATACCCTGAGTCACCAGTAGTTTTGTCATATGCCATCCACCAGTTTGGATCACTCCGATCAAGAATTTTGAGAAGAGCTCCACATTCAAACGAAAGCTCTCCTTCTTCTCGAGCTTGATAGGCATATAATGCTTCAACGTCGATTTGTCTCTCCATAGTTATTTCAAGGATCGTTAGCACTAGATTTTTAACAACTGCATTTGATTAATATTCAATCATTGAATATAAAGGTTATATAAGCTGACCATCAACTGTCAACTGTCTTTCCTAGAAAGTTCTTGTAAACTGAGTACTATCGCTTTTTTTTTCAAACGGTAAATTGATTTAAATTCAACTGTGTTTTGCACTGATAAGGAGGAATTTCTGTTTGTTTTTTTTTGAATGGAAAATAAATTAGCTAACTTGAGATTAATATATGATGGATAGCAACAGACTTAATTCAACCACATTTCAGATAAATAGACCTTTTAATGGTACGCCATTAAGTTATTCAAAGGGATTACGATTTTCAAAGGTATTTATTAGGTATTAAAATGTGATTCTCATTTTTAGTAAACTTCAAAGCTAGAAAACTTAAATAGCGAGCTAACGGGCTTTTTGAAAAGCTCGGTCTTATGCAAATCGGGATTTAGAGAAATTCGGGCAAATCCATTTTTCCGAGCAACGATATGATAAAGTCCTTTGGTTTTTGTTCTTTTTTGTTGAAAACGACGTTAATATGACGTGATATTCAGATGAGGCTTTTGCTCTACCACGCATTCCGTTGTGAACTTACGGCTGCGAAAATTTTCTAAGACGGCGCCTTTAAAGCGCAAGCGAGCGCCGGGCAAAATGGAAACAGATTTGAGTATCAGGTAACCAAACTAGCACATTTCCAATCTTGACGATGTATTTGTGTATATAGCGAAATAAATTTGCATTAAAAAGAAGTAAAACAACAAGCAACTTACAGTGCATTTGTAGGAGGTTCTGAACACGTCTTCATCAAAAACGGTGGTTTTTTGAAACACTCATTTTTAAGAAAAATGTGACATTGAGTGCAATAAAATCATTAATATAAAGAAGAAGCACAATCAATATTCCGTAGATCATGATCTAACAAAATATAAAAATGAGGTTTGGGAGCAACAATAAATGATATTAAAGAGGAAACTTGAAATGTGGACACAAAAACTTATGCCTGTCTCTGAACAGCTGCTTGATCTGAATCAAGAACAAGCAGTGGTCATTTTAAACTTGATCCTAACGAGAAATACGGGCCTGTAAAAGAACACACTAGTATTTTTTAGCTCACGTTAAATTCATCTTTTCGTCATTCGGCTCTTGCATGCTTTAATGTGCAAAGCCAAAACTTGCTAATGGTATAATGGTTTGATTCATAGTCCAGGCGGCCAGCCTTAAACTACTACTGCCTGGCAACATCTGAAGAGGAAACACTGTTCCTTAGCCAAAGTCTTTAAAAAAGCGGTGGGCCAATGGTATAGTCAGGCGTACTATTGCGCAAGATGTAGCGAGATTGATTCCCACTCCTGACATGCCTAATTGTTTTTACTGAAAATGAGTCAATCTATGATGCCTTTAAAACTTTCACGGCAAAAATTTCTAAGAAACATGTAATGATGTCAGATTGGTGTCTCTCCTTGCAGACCTCAGTGGTGAAGAGCTTTCAGCGTTTTCAACAAACGTATGACTTGGTTAACTACAAAAACTATCATCCTTGCCCATTTGGTCGATTAGTAACGTGTACCCGAGGTGGCCATGGTATAACTATAACTTTGGTTAACCGAAAAAATCTTCAACTTCTCTTGATCGTCTGAATTCTCTTGCTTTTCGTAGTTTTTAATGGTTTATTTTGAAAGCCTTTTAATATTCTAACTTTTATTATTTTAAGTATTTAGTATTTTTTTTTATTTATGCACGGGAAATCGTAGATAACAGTGTAAATATTGTATATAGTGTATATTGTGTATATTACAACTGACGATTTATCCTGTATAAATATTTGAAATAATGATAATAGTGATAAATAATAGTAATGATTTAATTTTCATAATAAGGTAGCTATATAAATACACTTTTTTTATAAAAATTACATAAATCAGACTTGAGCCTTGTGATTCTTAAGATTTCGACCAAATTGACCTTCAAATATTCTTAAATGATTCTTAATTTTTCCTACGTAAATCAGCCTCAATAATTAATTTTGTGTTTTCAATCACAATTGATGACACAATTTTCCAAGAAGGCCATTTTTTTAGGCAAATTATTGAATTTGAGCCTGGGCATGGTTCTTACAATATTCTTAATTTGTTGACAATATTGAGCCTCGTGATTCTTATAAAAAGGATTCTTATAAAAAAAAAGGTTATCGGAAATTTAGGAAAGCAAACCCTCATTCTACTTTTCATTATACATCCTTGAAATTACCAAGTTCTTAGAAAACGTTTACTGTTTCATAATTAACTTTACATCGTTTGTATGTATTTAACATGCATCCTTTGGATACTTTTTTGTGTCTTTAGTTACTTTTTACTTTTTACAGCATTTCAAATGCAGTTATAGCTTTGGCCAAAGTCTGCCAATGACCTCTTCAATAAGTGAACTCTCGATGACTATCATAGCCAAAATATTTTTTTTGGTAATGCCAAGTCTTAAAACCAATAATTTCTTAGAAAACGTCCACCGTTTTACTAACTAACTTGACAGCCTTTTGAATGAAATGAAAATGGATTCTGATGGATGTGTCACAATCCTTATTAAAATTGTGACATTTCGAAAAATCAAGTGCTAACTAAATAGGATAGTTATAGCTTTGGTCAAAGTCAACCCATCAGATCTTTAAAGTAATGAAATTTATGGTCTTAGAAATCAGACCAAAATAAATTTTACTGGAGATTGAGTCGGTTTTAATGGTGCCTGAAATTACCAAGTTCTTAGAAAACATCCACTGATTCGTAATCGACTCAACATCACTTGTATGTAATCAAAATGGATCCTCACGGACGCTTTTGTTTCATGATCGTTTTCAAATAAGAAAACTAATTACAACATGATTATGAATAATGGTTGACTATTTGTATTGCATTTGGACATAATGAGTATGAAAAGACTTATCAAGAAAGTGCTGATGTGGTCGATGTTATACTTCGATATGTGAAACTTGTAAACAAATACATAAGCAAGATGGTAGAGAAGTCATCGTGAGTTTATGAGTGCAGTTTCTTACATACACAAGCAAAACATGGAGTAATGGATATGAAAAATAGAGAGAAGGTTTAGTTCAAGTCAATGCTGATTTATGGTGGACATATTGTAAAATGACAGGTATAGCTTTCCCGAAGAAATATAAATTGGTATCTCTTGGTGAACAAAGTGGTAAGCAATATAATTTTTGCTAGGTTTTGCTTAATTTTCCATATGTACAGAAAGCTATGTCATTCGTGTAAATCATATATACTATAAAAAAAACGTTACTCAATTATTCCAATTTTTATAAGTTCTAGAGCTATCTATGGTTTTTACGAAACTCAAGACGCGTCTGGGCCTTATTAGGCCGCGTCAGCTAAATATACCGTTCTCTCAATCCTGAATTGCTGCATCAGGAGGAAATGAGAAACGTGGCATACTATGTCCTAGGTAAAACTAAGTTAGGTAAGGTGTAATCAATGCTCATACCCATGTTGAGCTTGAGTTAAAAATATGTTAACATTTCTTAAAGTACTAAAACAGGGCTACATGAACAACAAATCTTATCATTGTGAAGTTGAAGACACAGAAATCTACAAATTTACCTAGCACAATTTTCGAATTTTGATTTTGTTCAAAATTACAGAGACTGAAAAAGTCAGCTACAAAGGATTGAATTTTGGCTTTACCGTCTTAAGATCACTAGAACCGTTTTAGCATTCAAACATCTTAAAGGAGCTTTCGATATATTCAGTAATTTCTTGTTACTTTAATTTCATGAACTATTTTATTTATAGTTGGCAAAACTTCACTGATTACAAGATTTATGTATGATCATTTCGAAAATAATTATCAGGTAAAACTTTCAACAAATCTTTATGCAACTGATTGGATTTATAAATGTATCTGGAAGATAGAGCTTTTCTAAATATCATGTCACAGTTACGTTAGGGATAAAGACATGGAGCCTCCAAAAATTGTCAAACATTGCCATCAGTAACATTGTAAAAGTGAACTCTAAGCTGCGGAAAACTGAAGACTGAAGTGAAATCAAAATTAAAAGCTCTTGCATAAGTAAGGCAACTGCTCTGGCCATGCCCGGTTTAGACTCAGCCGCTCTAGTAGTCGTTATGTGCAGGTAAGATACACATCCAAGTACCATTCTATAGTGCACGGAACAATCAAGGACATAGTGTTTCAACTATTAAAATTATCCTAAAAAGACTACGTCAAAGGTTATCATCATTAACACTGTAAGAGTGCCTAACGCTTAGTGATCAACCCTTGCTTTCGGAAATCTCAAGACTGAAATGAGATTCGAACTTACAAGTTATGTACTTTTACTTAGTGTTGGGTTTTGGACTCAATCACTCCAGTAGTCACTGTATGCAGGCGAGACATGTAATAAGTACCATCGATGGTGCAGTGGAGAATAGAGGATATACCGTTTCAATTATGCGGCATGATTATCCTCAGAGGACTTATGTAATTTCAAACATTTCATGGATTATCATCCAATATTTTTTTTTACAGGCAACTATTGGAATTGACTTTTTGGTCAAAACAGTCCCCGTCAAAGGAAAATGTGTAAGTTGCAAAGTACAATAACATAAGATCTAAACTGCAATATGAAAAAGCAGGGAAATTCTTTCAATATAATATCTTTCTTTTTGTAATGTCAAAGCGTGTAACATTGAAATCGGAAGTAATGGAACGTAAACCCAGTCTGGTCGATCATATTAAAGTATATTTCAAAATGAGTGAGACTTTCGAATGCTTATAACTTTGCATCTGTTTGACGTATAATGTTCTTTAAATCAAAATTTCTTTAGACTTATTATTATTTACCCATTTGTCTGAGATTACAACTTTTGAAGGAATGGGGAATTTTGTATTTTTTTTTCTCGCAGCTATGTCAGTCTAGGATTGAAATTTTATATATGAAACAAGAGAAAGTTCTAATATGTTTCTAGCAAAATCTCATTTTTTGCGCACCAAAATTTAACATAAAAGATTGCGAATTTTTTTAAAAACATTATCTAAACAATAAGACATAAATGAACTTCATACGCCAAACTGTCAAAAGCATTTTAAGCAGAAGTATCATTTTGAAATATATTTTAAGAAGATCTGGTCTGAGAGTAAAGTAACTTACGATACACGGAGTTTCTAAATATAAAAAACAGTGATTTAGTGTAACAAAAGTCATGAAAATTCTCGGATATTAACAGGATGGTTCGTACTGAAAAGAAAATGAAAAGTTTGCAAATGGTAAAACATATTTTTAACGGTCTCTTGGTTTGATATCATGAAGTTTTGGGGCCTCTTGTGACACAAACACTATTTACTCTTATGAGAAAATTGTGTAATTTTTTGACATGAACCCAAATGGATTCACAACCAAATTACAACTTCTGTTTACTTTTTTAGGTTCGTCTTCAACTGTGGGATACGGCTGGTCAAGAAAGGTTTCGGAGTTTGATTCCATGTTACATCCGAGAGTCAGATATTGCTCTGGTTGTTTATGATATTTCTAGTAAGACAGTTGTTTTTCTTCCTATGACCTGTTATATTAGCAAATAAAAGATAACATCAACCATCATTCTGCAAAATTTGATAGCAATTAAATAACATTTTCTTTAGTTAATGTGCTTTTTAAAATGTTTTTGCATACACCGTCAAATTTAAGCTTTGTTTGTCATAAGAGTTTGATCTACAAATAAAATTGATAAGTTCAATGCTCTGAATACTAGTGGCGGATTTAAGTATGACCGCATAGGCCATGGTCAAAGGCCTCGCCCTCATTGATTGCAATTGTTAAGGACTTAAAAAGCTATGCGGGTAAACAATCAAATCATTAATTCATTCGATCGATGATAACATCATAACTGGTCTATTTTCTGTTAGGTAGATTTTCATTTCAAGAAACTTCTCGGTGGATAGAAGATGTAAGAAAAGAGAGGGAATCTGATGTCATCATCATGTTGGTTGGCAATAAAGCTGATCTTGAGGACAAAAGGTTAGTAACCCTTTCTGCAATTCATGTCTATCATTGTTGTTAGTGAATACATAGGTTAAAGCAATTGTTACCAATCTGGTGAAAATTGCCTGTTCTGTTGGGAAAAGGCAAGTGGCAGTGGTATAACGTTTTAAAGCTGCAAACTATAGCTTTTGAGATCAGGAGTTGAGATCTAGTGAAAACCAACGTCATATAGATAAAGGAAGTATGTGCT
>JAUBWS010044213.1:0-15802 GCA_032270445.1 Darlingtonia californica | reverse complement strand
AAATTAGTACCATTAAGGTATACAATCACTACGTAATTTATTTTGAACTTCGTTGGCTTTATAGAGTTGCTGTTGTTGGTAATGTAGATGCTGGAAAAAGTACCCTACTTGGGGTACTCACCCACGGTTCACTTGACGATGGCAGAGGAACAGCCCGTTTGAAGCTCTTTCGACACAAGCACGAGGCAGAAACTGGAAGAACAAGCAGTGTTGGTAATGATATTCTTGGATTCGATTCAAAAGGAGAGATTGTCAATAAACCTGATTCACATAGTAAGTAGTAGTTTCTGGTGAATGAAATCATTCAATCAGGTGTAATTCTTAAAAATTCAAAACAAGTTCTGTGTTCAAAGATTTCTATGTTGACACTTACTTGGTTAACACTTTCGCTGTGATGGGAATTTTCCATATTTTGGAAATCTTTGGACATGGAAGTTACAAGAAGTTGTTTTTATTTTCTGTTAGGTGGGGCACTGGACTGGATGCAAATTTGTAAGGACTCATCAAAAGTTTTGACATTCATTGATCTAGCAGGTCATGAAAAATATTTGAAAACAACAGTATTCGGTATGACAGGACATGCACCAGACTTTGCAATGTTGATGGTTGGTTCGAATGCTGGTATTGTTGGAATGACTAAAGGTAAGGATTTTCTCCTACTCTAGAGCTTTTGATCAAGGCGAAAGAAATACATCTTTCTTTTTTCATAAGCTCTATTGCTCCATTTATTATATATTATATATATTGTTTTCTGGAGCATGGATTTTGAATTTTCATAGTGTTAATAAAAGTCGAATTCAGATTATTTAGGAATTATTGTTGTTATAAGCTTTTCTTATTCAAGGATTCAGTATTACCTTATTTCTAATTTTCTCCCATCGCGCAAAAAGTTGAATAGCGCGCGATATTTAATGCAGAAATTGCTCGGGAAAATGCTATGTGCGAGAATTAATACGCGCGAAAGTTAGTACAGTTGACTCTCTCTAATTCGAATCCCAAGGGGGAAACTTTTTGTTCGAATAATAGAGAGATTCGAATAGTAGAAAGTCTCTCTTGTTCGAATTTCCAGGTTTTAAGGGTGAAAATTCGAATTAGAGAGAGAAATCGGAATTGAAAAAATCATAAAGGTGAAAAATAAAATAAATGATCGATTTTCTTTGATTCTTTTTTTCTTTTCCTAAGTTTCAAAATCTAGTACACACTAATTGCTGAAAAAGCGTTTAATTTTTGATTGTTTCTAGTTTACACTCCGAAAATTCGAATTATAGAGAGGATTTTGCCGAGGGGACCTGAAAATTTGTTCGAATTGTAGTAGAGGTTTTCGAATTACAGAGATTCTCGAATTACAAAGATTCGAATAGTAGAAAGTAAATTATAAGGGTTTCTTAAGGAAAATTTACGGTGACTTTGAATTCGTTCGAATTATAGAAAGATTCGAATAGTAGGGATTCGAATTAGAGATAGTCAACTGTATGAATAAGTTAGATACTTGAAACTGTAACCAAAAATGTTGCTTATTTTGAAAATACCTGTAACTAAAGCATTATTTTCAGTTTACTCACTAGAAGTTGACTCAGCAATCGACTGATTATTGAAGGCAATTTTTTTCCTTTTAGAACATCTTGGTCTTGCGCTTGCTTTGAATGTTCCTGTATTTGTAGTTGTTACGAAAATAGATATGTGTCCGGCAAATGTGTTGCAAGAAACAATGAAATTGTTGTGTAGGATCTTAAAATCACCTGGCTGTCGTAAAATCCCTGTCATTGTATCGAATCAAGATGATGTCATCGTGTCTGCAACCAATTTCTCTTCAGAAAGGTAGACGCAAGTCAAATACTCCAAATATAAGCTTGTTTATCAGAATACTGGCTTTTTTGAATGCACATCCAGATTATAATAAAGGACCATATTAAAAATCTGTTGCTTTTATGACTGTTTTTACTGGTTTTTTTCCTTGTTTGTATTTTGTTGAATTCCTGAACGTTTCTTCCAAGAATTATCCTAAATTCGTCCAGTTGTGAAAGTTTATACTTCCACGAGGTTCAAAAATTTTCAATCATTATGAAAAACTACACTGCTTAAAGAGCATATATGAAGCATTTGTCCTGCATAGTTTGTTTATTTTTTTCAGGATATGTCCCATTTTTCAAATCTCAAATGTGACTGGTGAAAATCTTGACTTGTTGAAAAGCTTTTTGAATTTGTTAAGCATCCGTGGACAGTATCAAAGTTCGAAACCACCGTTGTTTCAAATTGATGACACTTATTCTGTTGCTGTGAGTGAAATCATCTTATATTCTTTTATCATGTTTAGTTACGAAAATTTTGCTTTTAAAACAACTATTAAACTGTGCAAATCCATACCTCAACTGTTGGTTTATGATAAAGATTTTCTGTCCTTTGACTGGCTTAACCCATTCCACACGGAGCTATGTAATCATAACGTAAAGCACCCACATTTCCTGAAAGAGTACCCATAGGCCATTCTATGGCTGTTATATCTGATGTACTGCCACATTTTTTTCAAAAATGTTCCATTTTTGTCCTCGTCTATTGAATAAACCATATACCTAATTGGAATGCAGCTTTACCTCCAGTTTTTCTATAAAATTCCACTTTCATATTGTGTTGTAGGGAGTTGGTACAGTGGTTTCTGGAACAACGATGCAAGGTGTTATCCGTCTCAATGATATTATGCTCCTTGGTCCGGACAGTACGGGAGGTTTTCAACCGGTACCGATCAAAAGTATTCACCGGAAAAGATTGCCGGTAAAGGAGGTTCGAGCCGGACAGACTGCATCGTTTTCACTTAAAAAGGTAAACATTTACAAAACGATTTTACTACTGTAAAAGAAATTATTTTTGAAACGTACGTAAAACTGCGTAAAGGACAAGCATATATGGGATACAAAGAGTGGATTTTCGTGGCACGAGAATAAGGTTTTATGCAGTTATGCCCACTTACGTAAAATGAATTATGAAGTTACGAAGGTAGTTAAGGTACATTGATCACACTGTTTTGATAGAAAATACAATCAAGTCCCAATTTTGACGGTCTATTTTTTGTCAAATTTAGATTGTTAAATGATCGGAAGTTGAACTATATTACATATATTTATGTTGTAAACACATGTTAAAGCCGACAGTTGTATCCAGTAGATGAGCAAGAAATATTTCCATTGCACTGATGGATTTCCACAAATTATCTAGCCTTTCAAGCTATTGCCCTTGCTCTACCTAAACCTCTCTCGTCGATGATTATAAGCATATGTGACGATCCATGGGAAAAGGAGGCATGGTCTTTTTACCGCGATCATAGTCCACAGACGTTTTTTCATGATTTTGAGAGGCAAACAAGTGAATTATCGATAGCTTTATGCCCCCTTTTCCCGTAGACCGTCACATATTTGTTTAATTCTACGAATATTATCCCATATCAAATTTCAGATAAAAAGGCAAGATATTCGGAAAGGTATGGTATTAGCGGGACAAGACATGAACCCTCAAGCAACATGGGAGTTTGATGCGGACGTTTTAGTATTACATCATCCTACAACGATAAGCGCCAAATATCAAGCAATGGGTAAGTTAATTCCTCATAAATTTAGCTTTGTTAAAAATGAAGATCTACATAAATGCAACTTTCCCTAGACTAATTGTAACATGTTCCGCCTCGTTTTCAACCATAACGAGTCATGGCAACCGACTAGTAGACACAATGATACAAAGAAGAGGTAAATGTAATATTGAATTTGGTGGTTCATTGTCAAAACATGGGTAATCTCAAAACGAGGAAGGAAGTGGCATGTAATTCTGCTTTTTATTCAAAGTTAGCCCTGTAGTTCATGAGCGTCTTTCTAGGAAAACGTCTTTTTGATACCCGGGGACCGTTCCTTGATGCACCGGTCGCAGAGGTCCAGAAATTCAATTAAAGAGTTGTTTTCACCAATTTTCACTGTTGCCGTCAATAACCGTTTAAAGGTTTTTAAAGGTAGACATTTAGAAGGAAATAGAGAACACCATTCAACTAGCTAGTACTGTATATTTCATCTATTTATCTCAAACCGTATCTGATTATTATTACTTCATTTTTTAAGTTCACTGTGGCAGTCTACGTCAAACGGCGACAATTGTACATATGGATAGAGAACATTTACGAACGGGTGACAAAGCGGCTTGTCGATTCCGTTTCATCAAATGCCCTGAATACATCACATTAGGAACGAAAATGATCTTCAGAGAAGGTCGTACAAAAGCGGTAGGGACTATTACTAAGTTACACGAAGGTGTAGTAGGAAAGAGTACCCACAACACGCGGCAGAATAAGCAATACAAAGCATTAATGCATCAGAGAGGAAAGGGCGGAAATCGAAAAAACGCCCAACGAAATCAGCAGACGCCAACAGTAGCCACTTGAAATCATTTTATTGAGTAGTACCTATATTTATTTTAAGAAAACTTTTTTGTATATATTTTATGTGAAAAAATTTGTTTTTTGTAAGAAAACAAAACAGAGGTATAATGGTAAGTTTTTCGAATGAAAGTCTGTAAAACGCGGTATATAGAGCTAATTGAAAGGTGGAGAAACGTTTACTTGCCTGGCAACACTGCTGAAAATAATTGTTTACTCCCAGCCTAAGGTTTCACTTCCATATCTCATAAATGCAGCAACAGAAAACAAAATATTAACTCATCAAGAAAAGTATGTTAGCGGCATAAAGAATGTTCCTCCCCCTAACCCAGTGGGCAAAATTAATAAAAACCTGATGTGGAGAGTTTATCTTTTTCAAACGACACGCAATCAAGCTTCTTTGCCCGCGGGCATAACTCCTGATTGGCTTAGAAATTTGAAATTTGGTATGGAGGTAAATCAAGTACAAAATTTTAAGTAAGATAACGGTTTTGTTCGTTTCGACAAATTGTTATTTTTGTTGACTTCTTAATCGACCATTAAAAATTTTAAGAGATTTTTAGGTACATTTTGTTTAGTAGGTCCTTTTGCTCTTTTTCATTACACGGGATTTATTTAAAACATACCGAAACTTTTCGAGGGAAGTTCAACTTATCCAAGAAACTTAACAGCTTAAAAAAGGTAATAATTCGTTGGTGCTTTGTCAACTTAACTCCGTATAAGGAATTGTGCCTACTTGAGTAATTACCAAAAACTGGATTATGACGTCACTTTTGATGACATCACAAACATTAAAGTTTATATTACTACCTGTTTTAATTCAAAACATGAAATTTTACCCAAAGACGTACCTTATCAAGTAGATTTATTTACACAAAAAATTTAAGTTTTTATGACGTCAGCATTTATTAACAAAGTTCATTTATGAAAAAGATTCTGACGTTATCAATTTTGGTAAAACACTTCTTTGGGTAAAATTTTATGTTTCAAGTGTAAACAGATAGCTAGTAATCAATTAATTAATTAATTTAATGTTTATGACGTCATAATCAAGTTTTGTTTGTAATTTCTCTAGGTAGGCACAATTTTTCATACGGATTTAAGCTGAAAAGCACCATCGGAGTATTATTCTTCTTTTAAGCTATAAAAAGTTCGGATAAGCTTTGTACGTGCCGTAAATCCCCTGATTTTCGACAAAAATCACGTCGCTGGAAAGATAATAATGTGGACTATAAGATAATTCATTGTAAAAGTTGCATCCATTTTTTCCGTTTCTAAGATTACGAGACACGCTGTAGTTAAAGTTCTGACCATTTTTATTATTGGAAAAGGTTATAAATTGACACCAAATGGCGCATGATTAATGACCCGTCATTGGGATAATTAATTAAATATTTCAGAAAATGTGTCTAATAATTTTTTCTTAATTGCTACAAAGTTTCAAATTAGGATTTTTTGAAATGCGGGTGCGTGTCTTGTTCCGCTAATACCATACCTTTCGGCCGATTTCACGACTGTTCTAAAACTAAACAAGAAAACTAAGGAAAAATTGTTTGTCGTACTCATATACACAAAAAGGACTTAAAATTAAAAATAGGGGAGGGGGGGATTAAAATAACGATGTCAGTGGAGGAAAGAAATCGAAAAATAAACAATGGGGGGGGGGGGGGGGAGTGGGACGATTATTCGGGACGTTTTATCATTTGGCCCAGTGGCCCAGTACTATACTCAAAATGGACAGTTTATTCACTGGGAATTAGTGCCTGAAAACTGAGAATTTATATTAAAAGGGAACTTTCTTCTAAATGTATTAAAAGTTTTATAAATGTTTTTGCAATACCTAAACGTCAGAGTGTTCTCACGGAAAGGTAGCATGCAAATTTTATTTTTCTACAGGAGGGACTTTTACAGTCCAGGCCGATGCAGAAATGCCCTTGCCGCATTTAAAGGCTTAAAAGTCGTCAACGCAAAGGTTATCACATAAAAAAATCTTTAATTTCTGTAAATCGCAAAATTTCTTTCCCGCAAAATGGAAAGTCTAACCACAAAAGTTTCTTCTTAGTCTAATAGCATTTATTCTTTTGGAGTGCGCCTAAATTTTACAAATTTTGGCTTGGATTTAATTTGGTGATGGAAAAATGTTATTGGCGTTGAATTGAATTCTGACGAATTTTATTTTCTATGTAAAATTTATAAGAAAATGCAGTTTTTTTAGGAGGCAGAACTCAGAAAGCAATAACTTCACTTCGATTAAAAAAATAGGCTTTATTCGGGAGAATTATTAATTAATACATAACATTTAAAAAAAAATTCTAATTAACAATTACTGATAAATCCTAAATATCAAGAAACATTACTCGTTTATTTCTTTGTAATTAATATCCATTATTACCTATTTCAAAAATAAAATAAAACCTCCCAATTATCCAAGGACAAAAAAAGCCAGTTTACAGTCTGTATGACTAATTCGTGCAAAAGCATCATTGGCGCTTTGCTCAATGTACCTTAAGGGAAGAAATTTTGGCGGGAAAAAATTTTGGTGGAAAGAAAATTTGGCGGAATTGGCGGAATTTAATTTGGCGGATGCCGAAGAACTATAAATTTGGCGGAATTTAATTTTACGGATGACAAGAGAAATTTTTTTTGCAACTAAAGAATAATAAGTTTCTTCGTTAAGACAGTTATCGAGACATTCGTCATCAATAAGAATATTTAAGGCATTCTTTTCGTAGTCTGATTCTTCGTATCCCCAATCAGAATCTTCGAAGCATCCTCTGTTGACATATGGTCATAGAATTGCGTTATCCACTTTGCATGGATAGGCTTAATTTATGTGAGGTGGAACTTCATTTCAATATCTTCTACTTTCTTACCAAGTGAAAGCTGCTTGTCGAATTCTTGGGCAAACCGTTGTTTTTTTGAGACAAAAATGAAATCGAAAATGTAAATTCGGCGGAATTTAATTTGGCGAATTTTTGAAAAAACAAATAGAAAAACAATAGAAAACCTAGAATTTGCGAAAATTAGTTTCCGCGAAAATTAATGCCCTTAAGGTATGTAGAACTTTTATCTAAACATATTCCTAGGGTATAACTAAATAAATGTTCTATACATCTTTTACATTTACTAAGAATTTGAAATCAATCCTTCTTTCACTGCGGTTATCAGGAAATAATGTATTCTCCACAAATGCATAAATGGTAAAAATAGAATGGACATATTTCTCGGCCAATAACCAAAAGATGGGACTATATGTGCAATCTGGTATAGAATGAATATGCCAATACTTTTATCTTAAACGACAATTCGATCAACATCCAATTATCATCTAACTCTGAAAAGTTCTCACCGTTTTTAACTGAAATTCGAAATGTTTTCGCGAAAGGAGGGATAAGGGCGCAATCCATGTGCCATATCCGTCGATTGTTCAGGACGAATCATTGAAGTAACGTTTATGAATTTCTTCGATAGCTTTACACCATTCGATAGCTGTCGATGCAGGGTCTTCTAGATAATATGTACGGTGTGGCTAAAGAAGAATACAAACGGGTTACAATTTTTCCCGGAGGTGTCTAAAATCTACTCTGAACTGGCGCCCTGAGCCAACTGAGCTATCTGTCTTTCCGAGGTCTACAATTGAGTACTGCCTGAAAAGGTTGGCCAATCAAAGGTCACCTACAACTTGCGTTGCGCCACTTGACTACAGCAATGAAGTATAGTTCTACGCTAACGCCAGGCCTATTACCAGGTCGCAGGATTGCTGATGTAGACTATATCCTACGTAAACAGCGGCTGAATGATTACATGGTAAAACCCTCCTAAACATATAATTTTTTTTTTCATTATGCCTCATCTGGAATAAGAAAAAGAATAATAATTGCAATAGTGACATTTTAAGTAACTTTTCTCGGACTAGATTTTCGATTTAGGCATGAAAACTGTCTTTTTGTTTAAAAAATGTCTCCTAACTTCCATTCGTCTGATTTATCGATGATTTATCATTATGGAGTGACAGCCACGCACACCCTGTAAGTCTTCTTTAAATGGTAAAATGCAGTTGGGAAAAAACAACCATACGTTTTTCTTGAGTGGAGTATAATATGGAATGAATGTTAGAAAAATCGGCGTGGTGTGTGAAAATCTGCAAGTATATACTTACTGTATGAATGAAGAAAATCTTGAAGTTCTTTGGTTCAGGATGCAAATCTTTTGTCCTAAAAGAAATTCAAAATAATTGAAAACTTGCGAAATATAAGGTTTCGTTAAACTATGAGTATCCCATTAACCAGGGGTTCATATAAGATAATCCACCCCGGCAAAAAGAGTTGGCTCGGTTTGCCGTAATCAAAATCAACACGCTATCATAAAAAAACGAGCTTGCCCGGTTATCCGAGGTCTCATTTTGTTAAGTCGAGAGCTCGGCAAAGCGGGCTAATGTTTTCCCATATGACAGCCCTAGCCCGGCTAACCGGGCTGAAAAAAATTGTAATGCGCATGTGTTATTTCTAAAACAATAGAAAAATGTAAATAAATATCACGTGACTAAATCATAACTTTGATGACATTTGATAAACAAGACTGTAATAACCTCGTATGAACACAAGAGAATTTTATTCTGCTAATCGGGCCAGCCCGGTTAATTGAGCTCATATGAACAGCCCTTGAAAATATTTTGAAAATTTGTCTGGCGACTTTCATCGTTTTTTTATGAAAGTTCAGACTTTTAATTTCATATGATACAGATTGTAAACGTTAGTCTTGATTAATCCACTTCACACCCATAACTGATAGGTTTTCAGAACCATCTCCATAATAAGAGAGACATGTTTTTGTAGTTATTCAAGATGGCCGGTATCAATGAAGCGTAAATGAATTACAATTAGAAACTTATTTTCAGTAAAGTAAAGTAAGAAAGAACCGTCTATTTTTCCAAAAATAATTAATTTAAAAGCAGTCATCTCTGAATTAATCATCCTTCTAACCTCCTTCGGTAGCTTTCGCTTTTAATGTGCAACATAGGAATATGTGACGTTCCATGGGAAAAGGGGCATGGTCATTTTTAACGCGATCATACTCCACCTACTTGCAAAATCATGAAAAAAACCTCGTGGGGGAGGTCATTTCTATTTAAATAGAAATGCACTCCTCCATAGACGTTTTTTCATGATTTTGAGAGGCAAACAAGTTAGTTATGGATAGCTTTATGCCCCCTTTTCCCGTAGACCGTCACATATCTTACCACGGGATTTTTCCTTTTAGTACCATTGCTTGAGGATCTACGTAGAAAATGTTTGGTCCTTCCGTGATTAAAAACTGACGACGTTTTGCAAAAAGGCCCTGTAAAAAAAAGTGACATATTCTTTTTGAATTTACCAAACTCTAACAGAACAAAATGTAAGCCAATAAATCAATTAATGCAATACGAAGAATTAAAAACGAAATTTCACAGAGTACTGTCTTTTTCATAAGAAGATAAATTAGTAGTTTCTTAATCATTATTGAATGGTAACGGATTTGATTATTACGAAATTATCCATTGTATCGAAAACTGTGATAACATCCCAAGATGCCTGTATTGCTGGAATCGCAGTAATAGTAAAATTTGTATGCTTTATGCATAAAATCAGGCTAAGTAGCTATATCCTAATATCCTAATAATTCTGGAAGTTCTCATTTATACATCGTGCTTTGACTAAGTCTTCTTAATGGCCTTAGCTTTCAAATATCATATCGTGCTAGTTAGTAGTCTTTGTCAAAAAAAAGTGTGGTCGTACCTTCCGTTTATCAAGAATACCCATTTTGATAATCAAGTGTCCATCGACGAAAGGATGCCTATAACAAAAAATATGAAACATACAACGCACCAATATAAAATATATGTATAAGATAGCTTGATGGCATCATGTCATTTCAATTTCGGTGGTGCCGTATTAGGAAGGATTTCAAAATAAATTTCTGGAGGAGAATTACAAATTTGAGTATCATGAATTATTACCAAATAGCCGAATTAGCATTGGCAAAAAGTGTCAGCGTTATTCAATAAGGTTAAGATAGCTGAATGTGATCGTGAATAAGAACATTTTGCACATCTCAGCTGCAAGAAAAAAAAAACTGAGATGTAAAAACATCGAGACACTAACCAGATGGATTCTTTCTGTTGTTCCATTTTGGAAGCAGGTCGTAGTTCTTCTTGTTCCTTTGCTTCTTTTGAAGCGATATCACTCAAACTACGATCAACTAAACCACCTGGTAACCACTGATCAATGTCATCATCTTTGTCATCCATCAATGTGTCAATCTAATAAAACAAACAGATTCAAACAATTCTACTGTAAGATCGTTAATTTTCGCGAGCATTTATTTTCGAGAATTCCGCGAAATTTAACCCGATTCGCATAAGTCTGTGCTCACGAAATTGTGTCCGCACATTCATTCACTAAAGCTAATGCTCGAGAAAATTTAAACAAAAACACTGCTGTTCATTTTCCTTTACTGACAGCTTATGGAAATGTACTTGTTTACTTGTTTAAGAGGTAATTTTTTCCTGAATATGTTTCTCTTATCCCTACAAATTAAATTTGTATACAAAAATTCGCAAAAATAAACGCTCGTCAAATTTTTCTCTTTTGTCAATTAGTGAAAATTAATGCTTGCGAAATTCAATTATTTTCGACTTCAGGTTTAGGTGTTGAATCGAAGCGGATAGTTCTTCCGAAGAAAAGTTAAGTCCCTGAAGACGTACAACTACCTATGACATTCCACTACATATTGCATGACATCCTAACATAATATTATTTTTTTGCATGACAATTCCACGGTCACGGTCAAAAAACAGCGAATATGCATCAACAAATTGTGTAAATTTCTCAGAATGTTATTTCAACGCATTTTTTTAAGGTTTTCATGAAAGTTGAAATGGCACATTGTGTGATCTGATGAACTTTATGATATTTACGAGAATAGATTGTCAAAATCAACTACAAATTGAAATATCGTGTAGTGTAGCCAAATCACGAAATTAAAATACAATATACAAAATAATAAACATTAAAAAGGCCGCAATCCTCAAAATTTGCTAATAAATAATGCGAGGGATGTTGATGCCAGGGATTGTTGACACAATAAACTACATTGTCTTATACAAGAAACCGAACGAATGGCTTTTATAAGAATTATTCTTACGTCAACTTCTTCGTAGATTCCAGGTTGTCCAGGTTCGTTTGATGGTAAATATAATTTCAGTTTCGGTGGTGTCACATTAGGAAGGTTTTCAAAGTCAATATCTGAAAAAAAAGAATGGCAAATTTGGGTTTAATGACTTGCCAACAATAGTTATAGATACAAGTTTAACAAAAATAAACAAACAAACGAAATGATAAAAACCTTTTAAGAACTCATGAGCTTTGAGGACTTCGTATCCACCTTGCTCTTCACAACCAATCCTTTCTTTTGGATCTAGTACCTAGAACATAATGTTAGTCATTCAACCCACTTTCAAATTTATCTCAAATACCTACTATGCCATGTACATATAATTCTCTAAAGAAAATAAAGATATTCATTTATACTTACGATGAGCTTGTTTACTAAATCTTTTGGTAGATCAGGGAAACCATCGGGATATGAAAATTCTAACTTCAAGATTTTTTGAAATATTTGATACTCGTTTCTAAAGAAGAAAAGAACTTTGTCTTAAAATCATGAGAATATCACAGCGTGAAATTCTACCGAATAATGGAAGAAATTAGTCCGTATACGGTAATATACGGGATCCATATTCGAACCTTTTACACGCTCTGTATGCATACGAGGCATCGTTTTAGCGTTATTCCGACGTTGCATGGACATTCTAACAACGTTAAAAGGAAGTCTTGAATACGGTGAAGAATGTAACGGTCTATGGGAAAAAGAGGCTTGGTCATTTTTTACCACGATCATACTCCACCCGCTGGCAAAAACACTAAAAAACGTCTGTGGAAAAGTGCATTTCTACACGCAAGTTGCGTAGACGTTTTTTCCTGATTTTGAGAGGTAAACAAGTAAATTATGGTATGGTTGTCCCCTTTTTCCATCGACCGTCACATAAACACCAAACAAATTGTATAAAAAGATTTGCCTAATAGTAATTTACATACCCGGCTCGGAACGGTACTCTTCCAGCTAACAATTGATAAAGTATACAGCCCAATGCCCACAGATCAGAACTAAAACGTGCAAACGTCAAATATAGTAGGATATATAGGTACGAAATATTGGTAGACATTCCTACAGAAAAGTAGTCAAAGTCCTAGGTACCTTTTATAACATGTTTTCTCTGTGAGTAGCTCAGGGGAAACGTATTGCGCTGTTCCTACAAACGACCTTGCTCGAATATTATCTTCTGTTGGCGCTAAAATAACATAGAAATAATATAGATAATAATAGAATATATAGAAATAAACAAACAATATGAAAGGGATTCTATTGTGAAAAACATTTTTTTGAATATGTTGTAAATCTTGAAATTTTGTTCATGGCAGTTTTTTCAGTTGTCAAGTATTTTTCTTGTTTAGGAGATATTTTGCTTAAATGTTACTATTGATCCTAAGCATATGAAGCTAAATTCCTTTTTAAAAGGAAGATAACCACTTCTACTTTCTATGTAAGAAAGTTTTTCTTCACAGAACCTCTTTGAATTGAAACAGAATAGTACATACGGTTTGGTTCAACTTTTTGATTCTTCAACAACTTTGCCGTTCCAAAATCTGCAAGTTTAATATGCATATCCTCACTTAGTAAAATATTTTCCGGTTTCAAATCTCTAAAATAAACATAAACCATAATTCTGTAAAGGTTTTTTGGTTCTCGAGGTAGTAGTGACCATCGACCCTGCTAATTGATTTTATATCAACTCATAATTCTTTTGAACTGAAATTTAGTTTTATTCTTTTTTATTTGTCTCTAGCCTGTGAAAAAAATGTGTCTCGAATTCAGGAGATACATCAATCAAATTGTGGAGGAATTTAGCATCAACAGAATTCCGTAGGTCCCTTTGATTCCTAATGTCAGCTAATGCCTACATATGTCCTGGGGTCCCAACCAGTATGTATTGAAGGACATGCTGGACATGTTGATCCAGAAGCAAGCCTGTTTTCATGCCAAATAGTTCAGAAGTTAGGTAGATGTACACAGAATGTAAAAGTAAATATATACGTAAATATATACCTGTGTATTATTCCTAGTTTATGCAAATATTCAATTGCACATATAGTTTCCGCTATGTAATGTCTTGTGCATTCTTCGTCAAAGGATCCAAGCTATAAAAAGGAAAATATTTATAAGTTATCAAATTTCCTAAAACATTTACAGGTTTCAAATTTATTAGAGAATTGTAAATACCTTTATAATGTACTGTAGTAGTTCACCTCTGCCAGCGTAACTCAAACCATAATCTTTTTTCATGAAAGTCAAGGATAAATTGACAGGCTTAACAATCGATTCATGATCATTCATCCCCTTAGCACAGCTTCTTTCTTCATTCCAACAATATTTTTACATTTACACAATGACATTTACACTTCTTTTTCAAGTTACTTTTTAACATCTGGGGACCTTGCTCGATACCATACTATTGATAAGCGACCAGATCTGTAGGAAAATCTACAGATCTAGTGGGACTCAAACACACCACCTAACATTTCTAGTGCTATCGCTCTACAAGTCACAATGTTGTTGTGGTCAATTAATAAGTTACTGTATATGCTCGAATGACCAAGTTCCAAGAAATGTACTAGTCGATGGACTTCGCCACTTTTTCATTGTCCGAGTTGGAATGTAATACTCTGCTTATCGTTGGTTTAGCTTTAAAGAGGGAACTTCACTTCTATCAAACGTTCTCAACTGAGTTGAGATCAATGGTTCACCATGGACCGTTAGCTCAGTCGGTCGAACCACTTACAAAAACAGCATAACATTTTTAGATTAAAGACATTCTATTTGAAAAGATACAAAGGTTTTCTTTGTCTTGAAACGTAAAAAATAGCTTCACGATAAATGGGTGATTGGTCATTGCTAAGATTTCTTTTTCTCGCGTAACATATTGAACCTTCTTCTCACGAATGATATGAGCTTTCCGTAAAACTTTCACTATAAGAGAATGCAAAACGTTGATAACAGTGGGAATAAAGACTTGGTGCTAGGTTTTGGCATATAGGGCCTGCAAAGTGAGTTGTATGTAAAAAGAGTTAATTATTGAAACAATCATTACTACTCATCAAAAAGGTAAGCAGGGAGGCTGTTCCTTCAGCTCTCTAACCCCCCCCCCAGCCCCCTACGAGGTGCCTCTCTTTAACCTAAAACATAGACAAATGAAAACAGTAATCAGTAAATGTTCTAATTACTTGCATACACTTTCCCAGTTTCATTCTCTTTCGCCAAAACAACCTAAAAAAAAATAATCAAATAATGTGTAGGAAGTAACTTTCATGGAAAAAAAAGTTTCAAATTTTTCTTGTTGACCACTTCTTTTATGTAATTTGTAAAATCTGCAAATGTTAAATCTGCAAACTTTCCTAAAATTTGACCAGCCATGGAAGTTTATTCCTTAAATATATTTAAGAAAATTTGCGATCGGGCTGGAAACTTTCTTCCTGCAAAAATTTTCTTCCTTTAATAAAGTATGCAAAAAATTCATGAATTTTTTAATTTCAGTACAAATTAAATTTTTCTCATAACAGTGGTTGCAAAATCTGAAGAGGGTGAAAAAAAGTCAATAAGATAAATTAAGTGTACTTACTGTAGAATATGAACCTTCTCCTAATATTTTGTCAAAATTAAAATCTTCCCTTTTTTTCTTCTTTTTCTGTGGCGGTGGTTGCTGTTGTCCTTCTGTTGGATTGACATCGTTATTGGTTTTCATTATTAAATTATTTTCGCTAAAAATTATTTGGAAAATCATCTGTAACATTGATGTCATGAAAAGTTTAATGATTTCCTTTTGTTTCTTTCATGATGGTAGACTCACCTGCTAAGTTTTATTGAAAATCACCATGCAATACAAAGTTATGAACGGGCCTGGTGTTGTAACTCGTGATACGTAAATTTTCTTAAGGTGACCCAAGCAAGACTTTTGTTAAGGACAACATTATGTAGCCAATAGAATAATTTATTATATAAATTTTTTTTTTTGATGACGTCCTAATTTTCACTTTGTGGTTTCATAACTCATGATATGTAAATTTTTCTCAACTTGACATAGGGCAACAACACAATACTTTGTGTTTTCGTAAATATTATTTTCTTGCAAAAAAGATGCTGACGTCAGCAACCACATGACATTGAGAAATGTCTCTCTTAATAATGTTTCAAATTTGATAAACAACAAATTGTGCAAAGTTTCATGCTTCTATCACA
>JAUBWS010044102.1:0-19233 GCA_032270445.1 Darlingtonia californica | reverse complement strand
ATGATATATTTTTATTGCTTTATTATTGAGTTTATGCTTCTAGGGGGTAATCAATTTCGCTTTTTTTATATTGCAATCACGTTTTGTTGATAATCATTTTCTAAAAATAAATAATCAACCCCCAGTTGACATTCTACGATTCGCCACATAAAATTTAATTTGATTGGTTGAAATATTTAATTCACCCCTCGTAGAATTCGAAAAATGTTTGTTGTGTTTTTGTTTTAGTTGTGTGCTGTGTTAAGAAATGAAAAATCTATAAACACGGAAAGAATTTTCTTTTCCCTTCCTAGTTCGCTATTAACCAGTAATCGCATACTAGTACATACTCGGACAATTTAGAAAATTGTACTCGTACCCATGCAATTACTACTACAAATTGAAAATTTCATAATGTTTTCAGGTTTTCTTGTTTTATACTTAGAATTTTAAAGTTATACAAGAATGCATCTATTCGGAATTGTTTTTATTCTGTTTTTTATTCTAGTTTCAGGTATTTTGAAATAGACTTTAGTTCAGTTTTTTTGGATCAGTCGAAATCAGGTTGTTTGTAGTGTCGAAAATTATGACCTTGTTACAGTCGGTTTTTTACACATTCTTACCAAATGTAAATTAATGTAAATGAAATATGCTATTGAATTTTCCGCTCGACAAGAAAGTGCAGCATCATGGAACCAAAGAAAAATCTACTAAGTTTAAAAAAAGTCGGCAAAAATTGATTAGATGTTTGCTGAGTGACCGAAATTTATAAACGGAATTTTCTTTAACGGACTTCTTGCCCCGTTTTTATCATTAATTAAGGTTACATATTGTGGCATATTTGAGATCTTCAGATTAAAAGATTTCCAATCCTGTCTAAGACTGAATTAGTATATTCCATACTCTAATTGAAAGGAAATATAAGTTGAAGAGAACGTGCCACGTGAAATTAGCACGGCAGCAAACGACATCCAGAAAGGAGGAAAATTTTATTCTATTTCATTTATTTTATTATTATACCTTCCCTCCTTAAATTTCTGTTCCCACGCAACAGACCTATTTTCGCCCGCGGATTAACAGCTTTTTTTTAATTAAAAAGGCTACTAAATTGCTTGCTTCAATTGCCTATGTGATTCTAGAAACTTTAAAACAATTGGATATGATCTGTTTGCCTTTTTCCATTACAGTAGTTAATTTACTTTCGCGCGTGATAAAACATTATACTGACTGAAAAACTGTGACGTTTTTTTTACAAAAAGACATTGTTAAATGATTTGACACGTAAAAAAAGTAATTTTAACACAAATATCGCAATCGGTAGTGACGTAGATCAATTCTTGTTGCTAAGAGTGTAACAAAAGCATACCTTGAGTCATAAACAATTTCTAATTGTTTCGAACCATGGGAGAGGCTGGGGGTATACTATTCATCACGTCGCTACTGAATGTAAACGAAAGACCTCGTTTTTCAGACACTTCCAAACTTTCTCTCTAAGTTTGGTGTTTATGTAGTCTTAAGTTTTAGTTTCTTATCAGCCCTAGTAATGCCGTGAAAGACAAGAAAGGAGTCAGATTTTGTAATGAATCAACAGATCCTGCACGAATGTGACTTTTCAACTACTGCACAGGTAATGGATCGAGTGGGGATTGAACCCACGACCTCTCACTTGGTGAATATTTGCTAGTCTACCGACTGCGCTATCGATCCGATCCGATGTCATTACACTAATTTGTAGTAGACGAGGGGAGTCCAGTTCAAATGAACCTAAATCGTACGAACAAATGGAATGTCATCGAATTAATGCACAGACGTAGCCCAATCCCCAACCAAATATTTTAAATTTGTAGAAAAAACTATTTTACCTGCAAGAGAAATAAACGCTTCAGCTGAGCCTATTTCTGCCATTCCAGCCATTGATGTTGACACATCCAAAATGATTGATACCATGTAGTCTTTTCTTGGATGTCCAATCATATTCTCGTAGATCTTTTTGTACTGACCATCAGTACAAAGAGATTTGATGTATCCTCTTATTGAAAAAGATGCTCCATGATAGTCTTGCATATACCTTGTAGGTCGATTGTCAGGGAATGCGAATAAATCTAAGGCATTTGATAAATTCCCTATAAGATCGTTGTGTTTGGCTTCTGCTTCATCAATTGCTCTCGAGCGCTGCTCTACAACACCTTGATTTTGTGCGACCATTTTGTCCACATACCTGGATCTCTTCCGTAGACATTCATCATATCGCTTCTGGAGTGTCTCGATCAAAGTCTTGTCAACATCGCCATAACCTGGATTTCTGTTTATATCACTGACGAATCTGGACGTTCCCCAAATCATACCGACATCGTGATAGCTATTTAGTTTGTAGTAGTTATCCATTTCTTTAAATTTATCTTCTACAACCTGTAAATAATCATCAAGAAGGCGTGTAACTTCAATAAACTTTTATTGATTAAAACAATATGCTTGGCCTGATCAATTCCGTTATGGTAGCTTTAATTGGCACAAAGTGCATGTAAAGAAAAATTTTAAAGTGTAAGTG
This sequence comes from Darlingtonia californica, assembly GCA_032270445.1. NCBI lineage: Eukaryota > Viridiplantae > Streptophyta > Magnoliopsida > Ericales > Sarraceniaceae > Darlingtonia > Darlingtonia californica. Next base: position 16,706 of record JAUBWS010044102.1, on the reverse strand, counting down.
TGAACAAACAAATTGAGCAAGGTTTTGCCATATATGAATATCATATCATGGTAAAATGTTTTTATCAGTAGAGTGGATTGTTTAATCTAATACAATTGTTCAGCTACTAGCTAATTAACCAATTCTTCATGCGAGGCTGCATAAAAATTTATGAGGCTAGGCTTTCAATTTCAAAGCCCCTTGTTCTGGCCAGGGCTTGGTTCTAAATTCCACGCTTGGCTAAAAAGACCCTTACGCTTGGCTAAAAAAGACCCTTCCTCCAGTAGTGAATTAAATCTGAAACTGAACCCGCTTTAATTATCATCATTATTATTGCCGACTGTTATTAACTTGTATAATAAAGACATGGCGACAAAAAAAGGAAAAAAGATAACAGATTATGATGTACACGACGTTTTTTGGATGTTATTTCTTCATTTCTCCTTTTTATTAATTAATTGTATGCTTTATAATAGAAAGTAAAAAGATTCTTAAACACTTACTTGAAAAGGTGTATTTACTCCAAGCGACGAGCTTCCGAAACTTCTTGCAATTTCTCTAAGGTTGTCGTCAATAAGACAAGCAATACCCTCAATTTGTTTTTCAAATTCTTTTTCTGGATCAGTTGCGAACCACTGCTTATTTGCAATGTTGTCGAGTATCTTTTTTGCATGGCAGACGCTTTCATCAAAAAACTTCAATGATCTGTCTTTAGATGGGTGTGTCGTCAATATAAGTAAATTGGCTTTTCCAGCTTTATCTTTGAAATATTCATAGTCCTGACGATCGGTCTGCTCCCAAATACCATCGGTTACGAGGACAATAAAGCGGTGTTCATTCCGTGATTTACTTGAATTGAAGAGTGTCTTTATTTCGGCTACATACTTCAAGGCATCAAGTGGCAATGTTTTTCCCTTTGGATTTGATAACGCTTCAATAATGAACTGTCCTCTTTCTTCATCCATCTCATCTTGAAAGAGCTTCAGAACAGTTTGACTTTCTTCGCCACTAAACCTTACAACAGCTGTTTCGTACTCCATTTTTTTCATGGATTCTAAGAGCACGATTAAAATGTTAAGTGCTAAGGTTGTTTTTGCACCATTCATACTTCCCGAATTATCAACCAAAAACAAAAACTTATAAATTTGTCTTTCCCCTGGTACTGTCCTTGTTCGGAAATTGCCATTTTTGTCTTCTCTTTTGATTTCTGTCATTATCTTAATACAATTAGATTGGAATGGTCGTGTTATCTTGGTTAGTAAATGATATTTTAGTTTATGATTATCAACTGGATCCAAACTTTCACTATCTTCATTTTCAGCAACTTTATTTGAGACATCTATTTCATTTAACTCCTTTAACCAGTCTTCAGAAAAGTGCTTATTTTTGACCAAGACATGCTCGTGTCGTTGTAAAATGTGATGGTTGTCAAGTTTATCTTTGAGGTTTTTCCTTTTGATTTTTGTTTCACCATAAACTTTCCTTATAGGTTTCCTTTTCTCTAATTCGAGCACTTTTTTTTGCAATCCTTCTTTAACTTTAAGGTCGGTTTGTTGTTCTGATTCTTCTGTGACTATTTCATCTCCCTCAGATGTCAAAAAGTCAGAGTCTTGTACCATGGCGCCGATGCGGACGTTGATTGGATTACTAAAACTTGAAGTAAATGGGACAAAAGTCATTTCTTTAGTTATTTTAATGACTTTATTTGAGGTGCTTTGTCTTTGCATCAAGGCACATTCAATTTTAGCGCCTATTCTTTCAGGTAAAGGTTCTTCCTCAATATCATAGTCGTAGATGTTCTTTCTGCGATTTAAATTCATCCCGACTGATTCAAAATTTGCCTTTAGTAGCTCTTGGTCTTTGACCTGGACATAACTAATTAATATATTCAAATTTTTCTTTATTTCGCCTTGTAGTTTTTGAAAAATCGAATCAAAGCTTCCTTTTATCTTTTGTGCATTCCAAGTTAGCTGCACCACATGGAGTGTTCTCCACATTTCTCCTAACAGTTCAAGAGCTTTACAAAGTAAGCCAGCAGATAGTTTGTTAATTAGTTTCGGGTAAAACATTAAGAGATTGTTTCCAAACTTTATCTTCTCATTTGCTTCGTAGTACTTGTGCAATATGGATATCAACTCCGTAGCGTCAATTCTAACAACATGTGTAGATTCTTTGAGGCTTTCAAATAGTTTAGAGCCTTGTACTTCTTTAAAGGTATGAGTAGCCATTTCCATATCTTGGCTGATTTTTGTGGCGTAGTCTGCAATTTTTTCTTCTGAAAGCTCATTTTGCGGTAAAGAGCCATGTTTAGTTTTCACAGTTGCTAGAGGTTTTTCTTTTAATATCTTTTGATTCTTAGTGTTTGTAGGAATTTGATCATCAATTTTTGGTAAGTTTTTTATACATATGTGGAATCCTCTTTGTTCCTTTCTCATGAAACATTCGTGCTGTACAAACAACGATTTTGACAAATTGTTGTTCATTTCACAAAATCGTAATGTAGTTAGATTAAATCCAAGTGATGAAACAACTTTCAAGAAATAGTTATTTGATAATACCATTGGTACCAAAACTGTAAACAACTCATTGAATGGTATTTCTTCAAATGGTTGAATACTTCTTGCAACTTTCGTCATGAAAAAAATCAAATCCGTAACATCCTTTCCCTTTTTCCTTTTCCTTTCGATTGTGTTGCCCAGGAAATTATGAACCACATCAAATAGCTGTACTACTGCTTTCCAAAATTCTGATCCGTATTCAAAATTGTGGTTATGCTGTACCATGTTCATTATATCAAAGTAAAGATCGACAGCATGGTCCTTTGAATGATTTACTTTGGCAAAATTGTAATTTTTCACAACTGAAAACTGCAATTTTTTTTCTTCTTCAGTGCACAGCTCTGCAAATACTTCAAACGCAATAAATTCGAATGCTTTAGGATTAAGATCTGATTCATTTAACGCAAGCATGATAGGAGCCATAGCACTTACGACAGTCTTCAATGATTTCGGAACATTTTCAAGATTTGAGATTTCTCGTAAGTGTTGCACCAAAGCTTTTGTATCACCTAATGGTGGATTTATCGTTGACACAAATCTGACAGCAAATGTTCTTTTAGCGGTTTTTAGATTGTAAATAAAGTCAGCAATTTCACGTAGATTTGGTTTATTATTCATCTTCAAGTTTATCAATATAAATTCTGATAATTTTAAGACGTCTAATACACTTTCACAAATTAGGATACCAGAATTTTGGAACCACTGCAGAAATAAAACTTCTTGCGACGTGCAGCATTGATTATCTTTGTATTTCTGTCCATAGATGTGAAGGGATTTTCCAACGCTTATGATATTATATACATAACATAATTCTGACGAATTATTTCCAATACACAAAATATTTTTTGTAACATCGTATACATCTTCAAGGTTTTGATAACCTGAGGCATTGACGTTTGAAGAATGATTGTGTAAGAGTTTGATTTTCTGAGCGACATAGTTAAGGTTGCGAAAATTTGCAAAACAAGCGAGGAAATCGTTGGCTGTGAATTCTATATTGACGTTTTCAAATCCTTTTTGAAAGTCACCATAGAACCGATTGATAAAATTAAAAGACTCATTTCCACTAGAGATTCCAATCATTTTTGAAATTTTAACAATTTCAGGCAGTTCATTTCTGGAAGTGTCAAAAAGTCCATTGGCAACACTTACAACCTCTAAGACTTTTTTGATCACACTTTTCTCTATTAACAGCTTATGCAGAATACCGCTGATTTTACTGATCATGCTAGCAGATAATTTTGACTCTAGGTACCATTCAATTAGATCTTCTAGAAGATTGACATTAATGCACAATCCTTCAAGGTATGTTCTATTTATCTCTTGACAGTAAGTTTGAGTATCCAATTTATACAGTTTTGCAGCACAATACTCAGCTAAGTGTGAAACAGAAGCATGTACGTTATTGGAAAGCGCAAACAAGGTAGTTGCTGCACGATAGCCAACAAGTTGAGTATTACAACTTTTTTTCACCTGATCCAAGTTGTCAAGTATATCAATAAACGTGCTTTTATCAGTAACATTCTTTTTAAGTTTTTTCAATAAATCCAGGGCGGTCACTTCGTTGCTTTTGCTGTTTTCAATGATAGCTTTGTAAATATTTATACAGGTTTCATAGTGTTCAATATCATCGTTTGAAACGACTTTACGGACAATTTTAACTAATTTTTCTTGGCTAATTGTTTGCGATATGCTAATTTCACCGCATTCCATTACGGCTTCTAGAGTGGAAACAATAATTTCATTTTGACTGGGTCTAGTGATGTTAATGATTTTTGCAGCAGCGTTTATAGCTTCGTTGAAACCTACAGTTAAAAAAAATTCAGCAAAAGGTTTCTTCATATCCGGCAATTTCCTTGCACACTCACACGGAACATTTATCATCAAAGATTCAACAAACTTGACAACACTTACAACATCATAACTTGATAATGATTCTATATAGTTTGAAATGCTATTTGTGATGTTAGAAAACAGTATTCCTTTTTCTTTGTCAATAGCTGTGAGCAAAGCTTCAACGTCATTTGGATTAACCAGATTATTAACAAAACCATCTTCAATATCGCAATCTAAACCTAACGAAATCATCAAATCCTTAACTAGATTGAAAATATCTAAGGGAGCAGTATCCTTTGCCTTACATAGTGATTGTATGCTTTTTTTTACCTCTGATACTAGGCTTTCCGCAGAAGTTGAGTTGATAACCTTTCTGTGCCAACTATCAGCAACTGCTTTATCACCAACAATCTCGTTAATAGCATTGACAAGGCTTATCTCAGTGTTTGACTTCAAAAGCTTGTGAACAAACGAGTTTAGTAAATTCAGGTGATTGAGGAATGTTTTCTCCGATTCCATTGTACTTTTATGGTCAATAATGATATTCAAAAATAATCCAGTCTTTGATAATGCTGAAAAACTACAGAAAGGTTCTATCTGAAGTACTTCAGAAATTTTTTTCAATTTCTGATCGATATCATTAGCACCCGTTTCGTGTTTGAAACATGTTTTTACTGATTCAAGAGTGCCAACAGCTTCAGGAGAATAGTACTGCTCAAACACATCACCAAGGTAACAATCTAAAACGTCAACTTTATTATTCGGTACTTCTTGGTTGAAAATATCTAACGCTGTCTTCAACATATCTGTTAATGGATACAGCCCCAGAACGTTACAAAGTGTTTTACCGAATCTGAGACAGCTACTATGGAATTCCTTTTCCGAGGACTGATCTTTGTCGAAAAATATCAGTTGGATAGCATCCTCCTGATTTTGTAAGAATTTTTGTGGAAATAAAAAAGTGATGCATCTCTGAATAATATCCAAGTTTTTATCGCGGAGTGACTTGATTAAAATAGGTGTTATAATTAATGATTTATTTAGCAATTCTCTGAATGCAATTGGGAAAAAAGCGGTAGCCAGCCATCTAGAACTCTTCTCTAAAATTAATTTAGTGTACTCCATAAGATATGACATACATTCAATTTGTAAGTTAGTAGAAGGCACTGTAAAGTTCAACTCGGATTTTCTCGAAATGATATGTAAGACATCTATTTTCCCATCGTATCTGAAATATAGATAGTAATTTGACTTTCGTTCTTTATGTTTTTTATATCTTGTAACGTCAAATTTGTGTGACATTTTTCTTTGCAGTGTTCTATGTTCACAATAGTCTTGTGAAGATTTGACCAAATCGCTATCAATAGAGATTAGTATATCCTTACAGCAGCCATTTGTGACAATCACAGATGCAAATTCTCTTCGAGTCATATCTAAAATGTTCGGACGAGTTGCCAAAACAGCCGTAGTTATTTTGTATCTAATATTAAATGTTAATATATGTTGTTCACAATTAGATAAAAATACGATTTGTCCAGCTGTCAAGTTCACTTGTGGTCTTACAAAAACACCAATTTTTCTTATCGTGCCGACTTCCATCGTAATTGGAAAATCGGCATCCGTAATATTTGCCAAATTCATTTTATTGCAAAATATTGATTTTATTTCCAGTGTTTTTTGCGTGCATTTCAATACAACTTCTCGTTCAACTTTCTTGCCAATATCACATGCTTCAAATTCAAACTCAATCGTGGAAAACTTTATCTGTGGAAAGCATGTTTCAACAACCAAACGCTGCTTAAATTCTTGTATGAAGTTTCCTCGTGTGTCATAAACATTTATCGAAATATCTTTTACAACTTGAGCATCGTCACTTGCACTAATGATGAAATGAGGTGAAAATGTTTCTAGCAGTTTTAAACGCAATAAGTTTGCGTGAATGTTACTATTATTAATCTTTATCCTTACGTCTAAATCACATTCTCCTGTATTTTCAATGGTGATATCTTTGAAAACTGTTTCGCTAAATGGCGTTAATGATAAACTTATTGGTTCACTACCAATGTTTAGTGATGTACCTCTATGGGTAACCACAATTCTTGGTTGAACGGCTTTGTAACTTAGCTGAATTTCAAAGACTACACTTTTGGAAAAATAAACCTTCAAGTATTTTGTAGACTTGCCTTCTTGAAAGTGAGCAGTAAAGCGTATAGTTTGATTTGCTCTCGATTCAGAATCCATCACAATTTCTTCCCCATTATCAAACTTGATGTCACTGTCAAATGAACGGAACTTTAATCTTAAAGGAATATCAAGTGGGTTGGTGATTTCAAGTAGCGATTCCACTTCTTTTCCAACAGTTACCATTCCCAAGTCTACATTCAATAGTGGTTCATTTACAGCATGACTGAAAGTGTTGGGGAAATGATCTTTTGAGTTTATTTCACTAACCTTATGTTCAAACTCTACATTATAACACCGTTCTGGTAACCCTTCACTTTTCACTGAAATTTTCGTTTTATCTTTATAGGGCTTTGAACTTGCAGCAAGACTGGCAGCTCTTGACTCCACTCGAATTATCTTTTTCTCTTCATTTCCCAACGTTCCGTATTTTTGGAAAATTTTGAAGAATTTTGTTGAGTCAAACTCATATGTGCAAGGTGAATGTGTATTATATAATACTAATTGAGGTTTAGCCACTCCAGACATTGGTATACCCTTGAAGAATGTACCAAAGTTGACAACAAACCTTTTAGTGCCCTGGACACTTTCTAAGTCGATTATCGTGTAGTTGTTATCTCGTTCCATTTTTGACTTGTCAAAATTCACTGCTTTTATTGCTGGTTTCCATCCAAGAAGTGAAACCAGCTTGTCTAGCAACAAATCTTCTTTCTTTTTCAAAGAAGAAATAATTCCAAAATTTGGCGCACCTTTGTCATAAAGATTGGATTTGACCACTTCTTCAGCATCAACTGCAAGTTTGATAAGTGACGGGTTTATAAATGAAAGCGTTTTCATCGTATTGCATATCAATTTGAACAAATCATCAACTTCATTTTTAATCAGTTTTTTCAAATTTGCGACTATTCCATGAATATTTTTTGATAGAACATTTTTACTTTTTGTCCATTGTATATCTAGGTCACTGAATTCTGGATATAAATTCCAATCTTCAAGCTTCTTTGTTTCAGATTGAAGAAATCGTTTGTTACTTGCTTCTTCAAAGGCTGCAGTAAAGCTTTCTAGGTGAGATTTGCATTCAAATTGGAGTTTTATTAATGTCCCACAAGCTTTGGAAAAGGATATTATATCGTCAATTGATAAATGTTGTGGATTCAGGTTTTGAAAAAAAACATCTTTGGGACGTTCAAGAGTTGATGGACATTTAAGAAACTGTTTAAGATTGATTCCTCTTGCAAGAAATAACCTCTGGTCGATTTGCAAGATTGAGTCAATATTCTCTTGCGATGGACGGTTTATCAACTTTGTATTTTTCAAATCCCCACAAAGACCCACAGCTACTGCTACGGTTGCCTCTAGTATCTCATTTGTAAATTCTTTCTCCTCGAAATCAAGGCGATAATTTTCGCTTAATTCCTCTGCATCCAAATCTATTCCAATAATTTCATGTGAAATAATTCCTTCCAAAGACATTTCAAGCCCGTCTCTTTCGATTTTGAATATTTTTTCATCACATCCTCCCAAGTGGAAGTTTTCTATTTTTAGAATGAGTCTTTTATTGTGAAAAATTTGCAAGAACAAAGGAAACTGATAAGAACCTCTTCTGATATTTATTATTGCTTTCTCCGAAATTTCATAGTTCGATCCAATTACTTTTTCGACAGCTGCTAACTTTCCTTCTTCTACTATTATTTCAGAATTGTCATACAACACATATCGAAACTCATAATTTCTTAAATCCAAACCCCAGCTGTGTCGTTCCAACACACAGAACTCAAGTGTAACACAGTATAATATGTCTAACAACCCATCATCAAAATGAATATCATCTAAGTGGTCTTTAAATCTTTGTATGTGCCAGAAAAGACTTTTGTAGATTCTTTCAACTTCTTCCTTAATACCTTTGTCAACTTTTTGTAGCTTGTAATGTAGACAGAAACAAATGTAGTAGCATTTTTGAATAAGTGACTTTAGCCGTTTTTTTGCGTCATCCTTGAATTCTTCATACTCATTCCAATAACTTTCAACAATTTTCTTTTTTTGATGCTCCAAGTCTGAAAAATGATCATTCGACTTGATGAAGATTTCTTCCGTCTTCTTTTCAGATTGAGCAATATGTTGATTTGTTGTAATGAGTTTCTGAAAACATAATTTTAGCTTGTGAATATGGTTTTGTAATTCCAAACAAAAGAATTTGCTATCACAAATTATCAAAGTCGGGTTTTTATTGAAGGTCGTTTCAAAATCTTTCGCCGACTTTATGGGGTTGGTGTTAAAAATTGCCTTAAAATTACACATTTTTTCAAACATTGGCAACACAGTATTTTGAAAGCAAAGCACTTGGCTTTCGTAAGTATTTGCATCTTGAAAGAATTTACAGGTGTATTTTACTTCTTGACGCAGTCCATCTTTGAAGAATTTTACCAAAAGCGCCTCTTCCTCGTAAAGATTTAATTCTTCTTGTTGCTTCACTGGTTCCAACTCGACTAATTTCAAACATTGTTCTAACTGGAATCTAAGGAGAACATCTACGGTTAATTGGGAAATATCTTTTGCTAATTGTTGAACTGCTTGTAGTTTATCTTTTGGTGTTTTATTTCTGTTAAAAACTGCTACGAAGTTTTTTGTACTTGCAACTAGTGACACACCTTTAAAAGTGTTTTGTTTTGTTTGCTCAAAAGCAAAATTTAGGATAGCCTTTCCAAATTTGATTTCTAAGTCATCCAGATTTTCTATTGTTCCATTTGGTTTTAACAGAAAATATTCAACAAATGATGCAATCATTTGCAGTATCACGACAGCTTCAGATACACATGGACATATCTTGATCCAGACGGCCAAGAGGTCTTGTACAAAATGTTTAAAGGTTTGCAAGAAATTTGATAGGTTCATCAAACTCAAGAGAGAGGAATTTCTAGATTTAGCTTTATTTTGTTTGTCAAACAAATATGAAGAATCAAGAACTGCTTCTAAAGTGTGCAAGGATATTGCTTCAGGAGGATTATTCATACATTTCTGTTGTTGACAGATTTTTTCAAATAATCTAGTTCTTTCAGTAAGGTCAGGTGGTTCTCCTTCACTACCAATATATTCCAAAATATCATCTGGAAAACTTTCGTAAAAATCGTACGACAAATATAGTAAGTAATTTGAAAGGAACTTGATGATGCGATCCAATTCTAGTTGGTTTATTGTTCTACCATATTTTGAAAAATCTTGTTTGAGTTGGATAAGGAATCTAAAATGCCCAAATAATGCAATTTTGAACTCACTCGTAAGCTCAAATTTTTCTCCAGTTTCCTTCAAGCTAAGATGCCCTGCTATCAAAGAAACGGCGTTTTTCTTCATATTTTCCAATTCTATGCCTTTACTTCTCTGTTCTTCTCGTTGAAATGATATTTCCACGAAGACATCAAAAGCGCGATATATGCTAGATGTAGCGCTGGTCTCCAAATTTTCGAATTCTGTTAAGATTTCATATAATCTCGAATTTGTACCCAATACGTCTATAACTGTACTGGTAACTTTTCCACTGTCAGGCTTTGTTTCTTTTAAGTTTTTCTTTAAACTATCTCTGAGTTTAGAAATATTCTCTTTCTTGTCTTTGTTGAATCCACTATTCAAGATGGTTTTTAATTCATCAAAAAACTCGGATTTAAAAATGAAAATATCGAGTTTAGAAGGGAAAATTTCTTTCAATAGATCCAAAAATGCAGTACTATATTTGACATATTCTTCTGAAAATTCAGCAATATGTTGAAATAATTTATCCATCTTTCTGTCAATATCAATTTTCAGATCGTCTTCTTTTGCTTGAATATCTTCTTGTTTATGTTTTAAACCTTTCCGCAAATCATCCAGGTCTGTTGATAATCTTTTTCTTTCTTTTTCTTTATTTATGAATATATCAAAACAACCTCGTTTATCAGTCGGCGAGAATGAATTGGCTTTAAAATTAATTTCCTTCTCCAAACATCTGATCTTTTCTTTCTGATTGTCTTCTTCAATTTTTAAAATTTCAATCTTTTTGCGTTCTTTTTTATACAAATCGCCTTTAAACAGATTCTTTTTTGTTTCCAAATCTAGCATTTTAAAATCATTCAAACCATCCACAAATTCTTCCCAAAACATTTTACAGAAATTAAGGACATTGGTGCAAGTAAACAATACAGTGGCAACAGAGTCTTTGTCATTTGTTTCCAGGCATTTTGAACCAATTTTAACTATTTCTTCATGTGCAAATTTTGAAATCCGAGATACGAAATCTTCTGTCAGAATGGATTTTCCATTTACACTAAAAAACGTTTGGACTGATTCATTGATCAGCTCGTTTGAAAAAGGCTGCCAAATTTGTTTTTGGAATTGACGGCGTATGACTGGTGACTGAGTAATAAAGTGACTGAAGTCACTGATGGTCAAATAATCCATCTTAACGGTGTAATCATCGTGACTGAATTTACATTGGTGAATACGTTGGCTAACTCTCTGTGAAGCTTCCTGTAGCTCTTTCAATCTTTTGCTTAACACACCTAAGCTTACTGGATATTTGTTACTGCCAATGTAACAGAACTCTACAAGATCGCTTAAGGATTCACAGTTTAAAGTATTTAAAGAGCTCAATCTTTCTTTCCACAGAAGATTACCGAGTATGAGAAATTTTTCCTTTGCTTTATTCAACTCTGAGTGACCATTTTTTAAAAGATTTTCAATTTCACATATGCAAATAAGACTGTCTGGTGTTTCTATAATTAATTTTATTTTGCGAATATTTTCACCTATTTTCTCTAGATCGTCTAGCTCGCTACTATCTAAAACAATTTCCATAGCTTTATTGATGGTGTTACATTTCAAAAGTCTAGAAAGTAATGTGTCAAATATTTCTACATTGGTTTGTTTTTCGAACTTTTTCAGCCAAGAATACAAAGGAGCACCAATATATTGTAGTAAATCTTTGCAACTTGATGATTTCGTAAGATTCTGAAACCAATCTCTTTGAAATTGAACGTCTGTGTGACCGATATCTTCTATAATCGACGCCAATGCTTCAATCATGCTCTTAAAGGCCTTTTCATCGTCATTTTCATCGTTCAAGCATAAACAACTTGCATCGATTTCATGACTGGTAATTGCTTTGCATAAGTAGTACCTGAGTTGATCCATGATAGCTTTATCATTTTGAAGTGGTCTAAACTGCTCAAATTTAAAAATGTCATTCGGTACCATTTCTGGTGGCTGCTCCATTTCTCGCATAACATACAAATCGACATTTTGCTCTTTTTTAACAATACTGCATGCAGTTTTCACTTTCTGTTTTAGGTTTTCAATAGCTAGGTGGTATCGGTCTTCTGTAATGTCTGGCCAAGTGCGTAATTCTTGTATCATGGACGTAATCTCAGGAAGAAATAGACGCAATCCATACTCGTTAGCTTTCTCATTTAACTGTTTGAGTTGGGTGATATAGTCAACAACCAAATTCTTCCCTAAAATTCCTTTCCTTTTTGGATCTATTTCTTTTTCCTTAACATTTTCAAGTACAGGTTCATCTTGCAAATCGGCAATATTGAACTGGACATCTTCACGTACATCTTCAGAGATAAAATTTTGTAAGGATTTGTTAATCAGCTTTTCAATACTTCTAAGATTTGCCTGTAGGTTAGACTTCACCAAAGGCGTTTTGTTTTTATCAAACTTTATAGAATCCATTATCAACACAGTAGCTTTTCCAAAACATTTCGTTGCTTCACATGTAAACTCGTAGGTTTCACATGTAATTTTCCTTTGAGCAGCAAAGTTGTAGTATCTGTTTACTATTCTTTTATATTGATCATAGAGTTGCAGAACAGTTATAAACTTCGCTACATCTTCACTTGCGCAATATATTTGCAGCTGGTAGAGACTACTAACATTTAGAACAAGGTGTTCGTTTGACTTCAAAAACAAATGAAGCTGTGCTTTTTCTAAGAAGTTAATTGGTTTCACTTCGTCAAGCATATCTTTACGTTCTGTCTCAAGAATATCATGGAATGCTTCAATTTCTTTAATTTCTATAGAAAACTCTGGTAATTTTGAAGCACGTACCAGGTCCAAGAAACCATTTAGTTTCTTAAAGGACTGATGATAAATGGATTTCTGCTTGCCACTCAAGAATTTAGTGGATTGATAAAAGTCGCTTGTCACTCTTTGAAGGTCAAAAATATCCTCTCTCTTTATATGCAGCTTGCTTTTCACATTCCCCTCTATAAAATTTGACAAAATAAAAGCCGCGGTATATAGCCCTTCTAAACCATTATCATCTGCGATTACCACATTTGTTTCTATAAATACTGCATCGCTACATCCACGTGTAATGCATTGTTTTATGACATTTGAAGTTAATTCACTTGAATAAGTTTGGAGGGAAAAGGTAAAAATTTTTACCTTAGTGTCCAATAAATCTACAAAATCGACAATGATTAATGATTCTATTTCTTGTGAAAAAATCACCCAATATTCTTCATTAATTTCACAAGTTAATCCATCTGTTATGCTTTCTTGGGCGATGTCTTCAATCAGTGATAATCTTACGTAGCCTTTATTGGACAATTTTGGCAGCATTATTTTGAAAAAGCAGATTATGTCTGAAATTTTCAGACAGAAGAAGGCAGCATCTGTTGAAATATCAATCTTTTTTCCCTGATTGTGATTCTGCATCCATTTCTTAACTAGCTCATTCCTTTGATATTTTTCAAGAGAGTCCAAAATTAACTTGCACTGGTTGTACTTTCTGTCGTTTAAAGTCTTCAAAAGATCGACTTTGTACGAAAGAAGTTGCATATCGATTTCCTTTCTTTTTCTTTCTACTTCTTCTTTTGACGTTTTCGAAAATCTAACCATTTGCGATTCTTCCCTTTCACCTACAGCACCGTCTTCTTTTTTTACCATTTCTACACAATCGTAACTGGATATAACCAAATCTGCGATTTCTTGCTTACAACATTTAATCAACTCTACTTTTTCAATTACTTGCTGAAGTATATCAACCATCAAGTCGCAATATTTTATTTTATAAATAAATAGTGTTGTGATAAGATTACTTGGCTTTTCCAAAGTTGAAAGTGGCATTTTAGACATGCATTCAAATTTTACTGCCAAAAATTCAGCTTTTACAAGTTGTGACATAACAGATCGATCTCTTTTTAGCTCAGGATACTCATGGAAAATAGATCTGACGAGGTCTTGTCTCTCAATTGAGGTGTCGATAATAGGCAGTTGAAAAATCTTTTCAAATTTACTAACAATTACAGTCCTTCTTTGGGTATCCACATCTGATTGGCTTTGCGATGTGATCTTCTTTGGCAAAATATCATAATTGCAATTAGATAACTGGTGTAGAAAATTCTTGTAAGTCGTTATAATACCCATTTCTTTGATGATTGATTCCATAATATCGCACCTTTTTATCATGATTTTGTCTGAACAAGTCACTGTAACAAGCTCTTTGGTGTATTCAAGAAGACTTTTGAATAAATCTAGGTACGATGATAATGAAAGAATCAACATATATCGCCTTTGGCAATCTTCAAAACTTGAGTTAGCTACATATTTTTGTATATTAATACAAATATTTGTAACTGTGATTTCAATTTGACGCAAAGCTTCGTCAAGGGTATACAATGGTTTCTGCTTAGTAATTTTTTTGAGATCACTAATCATCTGTTCCTTTTTACCTATGTAATCTTGAATCAGAGTTTCATCCCTTTTAATTTGCAATGAATCGAAAATTTTAATCATATCATTGTAGATTGAAATGAAAACTTTTTCAGCTTTATCAGGGTTTGTTTTGAGATCGGCGATCTCAAGTATACGCCCGTTGAAACCAATAAAGGTAAGAGTAAGTCTCCCAAATTCTTCACAAATGTTATTTGTGGTACACGCAGCTAATTGTAGGCTTGTTTCAGCAGCATAAGTCACTGGTAACTGTTTCAAAACATTTATATAACATTCCAGTGCATTTCCAGCATCATCCTTAGTTTTTAATGAATCCATGTAACATCTCTGCACGGCAAAAGTCAACGCTGTCATTGGACTTTTCTTATCAATTTGGACCAGCTTAAGTATGATATTTGCAACATTCATCAAATTTCGAATGTTGAAACGGTAGTTCTTGACAGATTTGATTTCCTTGTTTTGCAAACTACTAACCAGCTCCCAATGTAGTTGAACTAGGAAAAGAACAATGATTTCATGATTGTTGATTTCTTTTAAATGGCTACAAAGTATTTCAAATACTGGACTTGTTTTGATCGACGACGAGTCCTTCACCGCATCCAATCTTGGCATGTTCATAACAATACACCTATTTAGCAATGCTGAACTAAGGGTGTTGCTCTTACGATCGGTGTTATTTGTGGCAATCAGTCTGAAATCCTTATGAAGCTTCCCATTTTGCCTTGTCAATACTTCATTTAAAGCACCTTCATAAAGTTGGAGTTGAGGTTCAGATTCCAATAAGGAATTCAATCTTTCGATCACGTCACCTGGAGCTTGACCAATGTTATCCAATAAAAACCAATGTCCATTCCTAATGGCTTCCAGCAAAGGACCCTCTATGAAAACAAAACTAATGTCCTTTTGTTGCAGTGCTTGGCAATAGCTGGACAATGTCATAGAGGAAGAAAAAATTGTTTCTCGAAGGTTACTGCTGTAATCAGTTATTTTTCCTTTAACAAAGTCTACAATTTTGATGAAATCTTTGGACGCCTTTATCCAGTCTTTGGGTTCTACTGCGTTCTTTTTGCTGAAGATTTCTTTGTAGTCCTGGTAAAACTTCGCCAACTTTTGAAATAGCTTTACGTCATTGTTCTCAAAAAAGCTGTATTTAAGAAATATATGAATTGACTCATTCAAAACGTGCTTTATCTTTTGCAGCAACCTGGTGTCATTGCTTACCACCCAGGAACCAATAAGATCACTAGTTGTAGTGTCTTTTGTAACAGGAAAATTGATCAGCTTTCGTTGGGCCAATTTTGTGAGATTGATAACGAGGGAAGTTTTCCCAGATGAGTTTCCCCCTTGTAACAGCACAGTCAATCCTGTTTGCATTGCAGCGCTAACTGATACCATATTTTCACATATGAAAGGAGTAATATGATATGGCTTCTTTGAGGGTGCATGATACCCTCCCTTCTGAATATACAAAAACCCAATTCTAACAAACTCTTTAAGCTCTGTTTCAAGGTTATGAGTAATCTTATCTAGCTTTCTCGTCTCGAAGTCCTCAAAACTGCTATCGATTTCCTTCTTGATTTCATCTTGTTTTTTGTTTCCAGGAAAACGTTTTGCGTAAACCAGCTCTAGGTTTGTTTTGATGCATTCAATGTTGATAGCACTAATGATTGCTACACTTTCTTCTGGCTTTAATGGATCCTTCAGACTTAGTCTTTGAAATTCTGAGGTCTTTTCCATTAAGAGAATGAACTTCTTTATATCTCTCAAATTAAAAGGTTCTTGTTTGTGAATTAATGCACTTTTTTTAGCCTTCTTAGAAACTTTAGTATGAAATTTTAGTATTGGAACTACTAAAGCAGGCGGGATAACACCACTATTGATGGCATTTGTCATTGCATAGCCTGCAATCTTTTCCAATTCATTTTCATTAAACTCAGTCAAATAAACCTTGGTAAAACAAGATGACACGGCTTCTGGCAATTTAGTTCTCCCACCCCCAATAATTTCTGGATTTTTTGTTGCGAATAAGCGAACTTTGCCAAGCTTTATACTTTCACCTGTTGATTCCACACGAAATGATGAAGTGCCATTTAAGATCGGCAATAATTTTTGAAGCACTGATGGATGAGCCAAATTCAATTCATCAAGGAGTATCCAAGTTTCCATATTACTTTTTAATGCTTTCAGTAATGTTCCTTCAGCAAATTCGAAGGTTCGCTTTCCTGATACAACTTGCGGTATAAAGTTTCCAATTAAATCTTCATACGTTGTATTACTACTCATATTTATCCGAACACATTCAAAACCGAGAGTTTTGGCAATTGCTTGGATGATTTTTGTTTTTCCAATACCAGGGGGCCCATTTAATAGTAGTTTCAAACCACTTTCAACTGCAGCAAAGACTCGACAAATATTTCGGAACGTTGATTTTGATACTATGAGATC
>JAUBWS010043991.1:0-19240 GCA_032270445.1 Darlingtonia californica | reverse complement strand
AGATATTTTCCTGGCAATGCATTCTCTAATGTCAAAAAGCTTGTATACGTGTAAGAAAATATTAATGTTTTTATATGCATATCAAAAGTTTTTTTTCTACGAGTAGAAATTAAAACAACTAAGGCGTTCAAGGAAATTTTAAAAGCCACAAAACTTTTTGAGGTCTTAAGAATTTCACCACAATTCCTGGGCCTCTAGATGAATGCTACAATTTCCTATTAGAAACTTTGATTTCGAAAAATCTTGGATGTATGAATGAAAACGAACTTGTCTTAGCATTATGAATAAACATTTTTTACTATCATTCTTTATAACAGAGGTGTAGATGCAAATCATATTAAAAATTTGGTATCAGTTGATTTTGCCAATATTGCATACAACGGAAGTCAATTACTTCACCTGTGAGTAAATTATATTACCCCTTTAGTTTTCCAGCTCATCCTTTACACAAAGTTCAATAATAAAGACATGCAACGCTCTAGTCTTTCCGATAGACTGCGTTGGGCTTTTTGTCTCTACACATGGTCTATCAGTGTTTGTTCGAAAACCAGGTTCATCAAACTCTTAAAATACAGAGCATGCGCAGTGTATACTACTAATAACAGCAATAGACCAATTAGCATGAACTGTCAATAACAATTGATAATCTATGTTCATAATACCCAATCTTTTAAAATTGCTGACACTAAGGATAACTGCTAGTATACCTTTTGTAGACAAAAAAATCGGATGGACTATTAGGAGTAGTCTGAAATGAATGTGAAACTTTAATTCTTATATTTATCCCAGTGGGTAGAATAAGTAAAAACCCAATGTGGAGGAGTGTTTCTACTAAAACACTCCTCCGCATAGATTTTTTCACGATTTTTCCCGCTGGGATCAGTCGAGTTGAGAGTACAAAGTAGAGCAGTTGTTTCTTTTACATGGTGTTCTTGATGGTCTTTATACTTTCCGCATGAGTGATAATAACAGAGTATTAGATATTCCATATGATCTTATGATTTTACAGAAATGCAAGCAATAACGAAATTAGCTACATTGAACCAAAAATACTTAAACGACTTTCGCATCTGAAGATTTTGTAAGTAATTCTTTTGCACAGCCATTAATGACATTTCTGAATACAATGCCCTCTATGTAAACTTTGAAACTTGTTCTTATTTGAAAATTTTCAAATTTAGATGGTTCAAAAAATTTTCCAACCCAACCAATTTCCAACTTTTAGACTGTCCCCGCCCCAAACGAAATTTCCTGAATTTGTCTGGGATTGTCTTCAGTGGCTGGGAGTTTGTATTGTTAATGTTTCTGTCCTGTTGTAAGTGTTTTTGTGAATAACGACAAACTCCATTCTCTTTTTCAAGCGATAACGTCATTGTTACAAGGTACCCGGCATTCGGAAGTCCTGCAGGCTTTCAGAGAAATATGTTATTTTGGAAAATAGTCTAGGTATCAATGCAGTAAAACGGCGTTTCAATAATTTAGTCAAGGTGGCTCATTGTCAGTTTTAAAGACTGAAGTCAACAACTACTTAATATTCAATCTTTTAGGGAACTTCACAACAACACTATTAATAGAATACCAGTGGAAACATTTTGGCAGATTCCAGAACTAATACATCTGTAAGATATTCTTTTAATCGGGTTATTCCTCTGTAATTTACTGTATATCATATTGTGAAAGAAAAGCACCCGAATATGAATTGCAGGATAGATAAAAGCAATGCAATTATATACCAGTGGCTTCATAATTGCCTTTTGAACATTTCCTATGTTTAAATTTTGATATCCATCCTTAGAGGTACTCAGTACACCAATTTAACTAATGTGCCAAACTTTAAATGACGTAATCTTTTTTTGGATAAATAATCAAAATTCGCTAGTTTAGCTCTTAAACTAGTTTCCAGACCTTTTTTTATTAACATCCATAATGGCACGTCCGTTAATTAAATCGGCGTATTAGTTTTATTTAGGAATTTTGAAGGTTCTAAAGTTTTCATTCCTTGAATATAAAACGATTTAAGGCAAACATGAGATTTTTAACAAAATGTTTATGCAGGCGCGTAACAGACGGGAGTGATGAAGTGCCGTTCCTAAGGGCCCCAGCATTTAAATTTTTCAAAGGGCCGCCAGGCCTTTACACCAACTTTACACATTTACAAAATCTATTATACAGTAGACTTTCTATAATTCGAACGCTTAAGGGGACATAAAAATGGTTCGAGTTGTGGAGAGTTCGAATTATAGAGAGTATTTTGGCCTAAATATGTTAGTTGGAAGGGACCAAGTGTATTCGTTCGAATTATAGAGTGTTCGAGTTATGGAAAGTCGAGTTATAGAGAGTCTACTTTATTACTTAAAGGAAGTAATTTTCGAGGGAACAAAATTTCGCGGACAACTGAATTTTTGCATTTCGTGGGAATTAAATTTCGCGGAACAAACCAAAAACTGCGACTGTGAATAACTTTCTTTAAATTATTCAACAGGCAAATCTTTAACAATTGAAAATATCAACATCCCATATCATTTGGGGCCCAAACAACTGGGGTACTTAATTTTACTTACTAAAGGAGCCCCCACCTAAAAATTCTCCTAAGGGCCCCAGGAACTTCTGTTACGCGCTTGATTAGGTGGAATGCAGAAGTAACTCTTAAGAAATTTACATTCCATCCATATATCCCCCCCCCCCCCCCTGCTCGATGTCAATATCTATTCATTATGCTGATTTGATTTGATTTAATTTTACTTTCGGCTGTTTTATCCATACTAATTAACTTCTAATTATTTTGCTAAACTTTTCAGAGATTTAGTCGGGAACAAGATACAGATTTTAACAACAAGATCAGTATTTTACTTTCGGCTGTTTTATCCATATTAATTAACTTCTAATTATTTTGCTAAACTTTTCAGAGATTTAGTTGGGAACAAGATACAGATTTTAACAACAAGATCAGTTGAATCGTGTCCAAAGTTGATTACTCTGTAAGTTCGTTGACGTTTCATTGACCCTTTTCAACGCAGTTTTATCTTTTTTAGACAATGTAGTTCATTAAGATCCATTTGTAGTCTTAGTAACTCACACACTCTCTATTCCTTTTCACCGGAAATTTTTTTGTATGAGTATCGTATATGCCCGGATAAACACCATGACGCGTGTTAAGCTCTTAATGGAGAGTGACACTCATTGGATGAAATATAGGTAGGTCAGATAGTGATCCTAACACCCTCATCTTTGCAAATATCAAACTAAACGTAATCTCTTCGTTTTGCCTAATTTTTATTTCAACCTTTTAACTGCTGGGCTATTTATGAACCTATACTAGACCGCTGCACAGGGACAGGAAATCTGTTTTCCCTCGCTAGTATCGTGTTTTACCGTTACCGCATGTAAAATCTGGTACAGGCTATCCAGTGGGCAAAATTAGTAAAAACCCTATGCGGAGGAGTGTTTTTCTTTATAACCGCACGCAATCCTGGGTGCCGTCTATAAATAAAAAAAACACTCCTCCGCATGTTTTTTTTCTCATAACTTTGCCCACTGGGTAGACTATTTCAAGAGTTGGTAAACTTTGGCTTTACTTTACGGTATTTGTTGACCGGGGATCGCTTCCTGTTGCATGGGTCGTGGAGCTTCTTGGTCCTTACCATAAGGGTTCCGGCTAACCGTAAATTTGTTTTCTCAGTCATGTCCACTTTAGCGGACATTAACACTCAAAGGGTTAAATTTTAACTTGTGCTAGTACTTTCTTAAAAAGCTAATAACCCTACACGATGAGAAAAGTGGTGAATATTTTTTATCATATAATAATGTTTGTTCGATATTCTCATTTTAGGCGTATTCACTCACAACAAAGTGGGTTTCAAATGACAAACGTTCATTTTGATTCGTTGAAAGATTTGAGAGAACTGAAACATCTGTAAGTCTCACCATAGTCATTATAAAAAATCCCGGTTGAGAAGCCTATTGTTCGAGCTTTATTGTCAAAGTTTTCTTTGAATTCAACAATAGACGTTTTTTGTTTTGCTCACTTTTTGATCACGTTACAAACATATCCCTTTGCGATTTGTCAATTTTTAACACATGTGATCAAAAAGTGAGCAAAACAAACCAATTTTTTGACCTCAAGCTTATAATGTTGACAATAGATTGAAACAACAGGGTTCTCAACCGGGATTTGTTATAATGACTATGGTCTCACTGTCACACTGTCACCAAAATGAATTTGTTGGAGAATCCGTAAATAAATACCAAACCTGTATCGTTCATGAGTGACGTTCTCAATGGGTACATTCGAAAAATGTAAAACTTTTTTCAAAATTTCATTGTTGTTTGCAACCACCGGTGGGGGCTTAGATAAAAAACGCTAGAAAATCCAAAAACATCTTGTGCTTATTTCTTTACAAAATATTTTCCAACTTTTTGACTTTCTCTGAATGTTTTAAATAAACCTCAATATGGATACGGAGGAAATAAAGTAAGTTCTGGGTGTTTACAGGTGTGTGATTTGCAAATTTTTACGAGATTTGTCTCAGCACTTGGCATTTTTAGTTTCGTAAACAAATCCACCTATGAGAAATTCTGGTGTTAGTAATCAATACACGGAGTTTGGTCAGCGTAGCATATAAAGACGCATTAAGATTAATTATGAATAACAATTTTATATCTTATAGTTGGCTAAGTCAGAATGCGTTGACTAATTTTCCACATGGTGTTCTTTTCCAAGACGGTTGGGACTCACTTACTGAAATGTAAGTTTAACATTAATTACACTTTCAATTTCATTACTTTTTCTTGTCTATATGATGAACAATCTACGAATCCCGAATTATGTTCATGAACAATATACGCCAAATAGATACCAATTATAACCATTTGAAGTTGAAGTCTCAATCATTTTGAAATAGACTTTAATAAAAGGATTCAATGTAAAAAATTTCAGTTATTCAAATTTTGATCAAGCCTTCTTGAATAAATTCGAATAATTTCCAGAATTACTGATGGAATTTTTTGAAAATTTTTCAAAGAAAAGTCTCCTAACCCCAGCCCCCCCCCCCCTCCCAGTTTTTCTGTAATAACTCTAGAAGTAATAGAGCTTTTGCCTTCAAATTTTGAGAATTCTTCTGCAGTTTTGCACCTTTTATCATGCATACATTTGTAATAAGTGTTATGATAATAGGATTATTTTTCAGGAGTTAGGCAGAGAGGCTGAAAGAGCCCCCAGGAATACAGAGCCCCCCAAAAGCCCAGTATAAATAGGGTTAAAGTCTTTAAATTCGCCATTTTTGTCCGACGAAGTTCTTCCTGCGTATTTTCATATTTGCAAAATTTTATTTTATTGCATAGGAATTCTAGAGATGGTAAGACATTGTATACTTGGGTCATCAGGTCATTCGTTACCGTTACTATGGGTTAAGTAAGATGACATCTCACTAATATCATTAACTGTCAAGTCAAAGTAGATCGTACCAAGCTTTAATGTTTTTTTTTATCTGATCATTATAGATATATTGGAAATAATCAAATCAGTTCGTTATCAGAACTTTCAACAAATGATTTTGCTGCATCTGACTATGGCTATTATATGTATGGCTAATGTTTTCTTTTAAAGTAATGTCATTGAGAGTTCTGTGAGGGCTGTCGATTTTTCCCGCGACATTTTTAATGTCAGGTCAAAAATATCAGGAATTTTGTACCCAACTGAATAGCGATATAGACTTGTAAGGTTGAAAGCGAAAATGAGGACTACTACTATTTACCTTTTCGATCAAGTTAAGAGAACTCTTAGTTAAAGATAACGCGCAAACGGAGTTGCGCCTGGAACGGAGCCCGTATGAATTCCCGTTCCCGCGCGACATGCCTATATCGCCCGTGCGCTTACGGCTTTTTCTGATACGGACTATGAAATAGTCTAGGCCCCACTTACCGCGAGTATAATCAATAATTGAAGTATATTTAAAGGACGGCTTGTGAGGGAAAATGTTACGGTAAAATTTACACAGTCCATAACTCGCTTGAGATAGCAATTTGACTCCCTGACTCGAGTTTGCGTACTGGGTATCTTGTTTGAAAGTTTCATATCTTTTATATCTTGTTATAATTTTGCTCTTTTTTTAATTTTTAGCACACTGTCAAAAACATTCAAGCCGTTTCAGAAGCTGCCAGTCCTATCTAAACTGTAAGTTTCACCACTACATATTCTACTCAAGATAAAACTTACTTTGATCAATCTCTTGTTTTGTTCTCTTTTTCTCTCCCTTCGTCAAAAATACAAGCTTAAACTGCTTTTCAAAAGTTTTTTACGCAAAAATTGTACACAAATTCACCCAAAGTACCCAAAGTTTTTGTCAAAAATTTCGCGTTTTTTGTGACGCGAAGTTTCTGCTTTCAAAGTAGTTTTACTACTGCTCAAAACTTGCGCTACAAGCCAAGAGATCTTTAGTTGGATTGCAGAATTTAACGAACGCGCGTGCACGCTTGTGGTGAGTTATTTGTTTTCTTCGTTTTTTGCTATTTTTTAATAAATATTTCCATAGAGATGCGGAGAACAACCAGATTAGCCAAATTACAGTGACGGAATTGGAGTACTGTCATACTTTGAGCTGGCTGTAAGAACAACATTTTTTGTATTTAGTTAAAAATTTTGCAAGGAAAAGTTTATACATTAGAAAAAAGGTCACTATAGTAAAAATGGGATAATGGAAACCCAGCAGGGGGAGTATTAGTCTTAACAATTGATAGGTATGTGCTGCCCAAGGCTAGAAAAATCATGCCCTGAAGGGGAAATGTTTTTGTTAGTTTCAGAAAGTAACTGACATTCCCGGTATAGGTAAACTAAAATGATTGTTTCTAATTCCACATAGGTAATGTGATTGTTTGTAATTCCACATGGGTAAAATGATTGTTTGTAATTCCACAAGGGTAAAACTTTAAATAACGTCTTCATCGACAGCTAGGGATGTAAAGTTTGAGATGAATTTGTCATCTTCTTTACGCGGATAATACTCATATACTAGCAAAACTTTACTCAACTCGGGCGCCGTGGGAGGACTTTTATTGAGTTGAGAGGGTGTTTGGATGTATTAAGAAAACTAGAAGCGAGAATATTCGAGTCATCTTAACCCTTTGAAAAGAAGTAAGTTAAAAAAAGGAGAAATTTGCCGGGAGAAAAACATGTATATTAGGTTCCCCAAAACTCGATGATTTTGGGTCATAAATATACAGATACCACGTTCGTGTTTGTAAGTCTCATCTTAAACTCTTATATTTATTTCAGCTCACTGTCAGGCAACAGACTGAAAAATTCCACCATCCATCAATATGCATTTCAAAACACCTCCCTTTCAACATTGTAAGATTCCGCATTTATCTCTATCGGTAAAATAAGTCGGCATAAAACTATTATCCGTCTGAATATCGGTAGGCTATTCTATGGTCTACGTTAACTCTTCAAGTTCGTAGTTATATTCACTCTCTTAGTAGAAATCTTTATGTGCACATTACAAAATTATTACTTTTTTCAATCATTTTTTTTTATATGCATTATAATATAAAAGATTGTAATATGGTGACGGAAAGCAATTACCTATCTCTTTACTGCATATAAAAATTATTGATGATGCGAGAAATGTTATGTTGTTTTGTAAATGTTCTACAAAATATTATATTAAGAGAGTAAATGACAGGGTATACTTTATCAACACTCCATTAAAAATTTTATCTTGAATTCTCGAAATAGTTTTAGAGAAAGGACTATTTCTTTGCAAAACTTTAAGAATAATGTTATCTCTAGACTAAACTCTACCTAAACTATTTCATTTAGATATCTAAACAGTCAGAATATACAATACGTTCCTTTGGCAGTGACAAACAACCAAAGTTTATCAAACATTCAAAGCTTGTAAGTATGCAAGTAATTACAAGGAACCACAGAAACAATTTGTAGTGTTGTTGCCGTGAAGCACTAGACATACAGAGTCCCTACCCAGTGAGCAAAATCGTGAAAAAACCCATGTGGAGGAGTGTTTTCTTTTTAAACGGCACGTGGGATTGCGTGCCGGTTAAAAAAGAAAAACACTCCCCCACATAGGGTTTTTACTAATTTTGCCCACTGGGTAGTTAAACTCTTTCTTCGATGTGCTCTGGTGAAATTTACCAATCACTGTTAATTCTACATGGTTCCCTGAGGTGTCTCTCTGAGGTGTTTCTAAAAAGACAGGACTCTCATTGAAAACAGTCCATGTAGAAACAAAGAGACTTAAGGAAGCGAAGTCATGTTCAATTAACAGCCAGATCGCAAACTGTTTCTGAACAAAAATTTGTTAATTGATGGTGATGTTTTGGTTTGAAATATAAGAAATTATAGAAAAAGTGCTAATGAAAACAGAAACTTTTCATATCTTATTTGGTAGGGGAAGGAAACATGGAAAAAAGGATTAGGAAATTCATTAATTTTATGGTGTATTTTCTATTCCAGATACTTGAGTGGGAACAAAATAACCTTCATTGAAAAAGATTCTTTCTCTCACTTGTCAAATTTAAGAACGTTGTAAGTACCACACAGCTGTCAGCCCTAAATCGCGAATATCAAATTCCACGAAACTCGCAATATTTCTCCATATTGCAGAAACAAAGTCCGCAACATTCAAATTCAGCTTGATTTTTTAATGTTTTTATTCATGAAGTATTTTCCAAAATGAAAAAATCGCGAAAATCATTTCCGCGAAACTCGCTAATTTTAGACTGGTAAACCGTGAAAATAAATTCCGCGAAAATTTCTTCCCTCAAAAATTTTTTACTTTAACATTTTTATGCTCGAAAAAAACGAAAGAAAGCTATTTCTCCAATTTGTGTATATACATACCTAATTTTCAAACAAATCTTTATTCAAAAAGCGTCTTCCTAAGAAGACCGGAATTTATCTTAACAAAAGGCCTTAAAAAGGTTGAATTAAGACTAAAATCGAAAGACAAATATTCAGCGGCTCTTTCATTCTGAGACTAAAATCTTTTACCTCGCCTAAAAGTTTAGTTAGAACCATCACGCTGTCAAAAGTAGAGGTCCGTGAAAGATTTTTACCATGAAATTTTTTGGCTAACCATATGGTGAATTAAAGTGCTAATATTTTATTTTCTAGGGACCTCGGAAGCAATGGTATAATATCAATTTCTGATGGTTCTTTCCCATTGTCTATAGTTAACATGTAAGTACAAGTGTTACATTATTATTTGCCAAGCTGTCTAGTTTGTTTGTGCTTTAAAATGGTTTAAATACCAGTCATCACTTGTTAAATTTCTGCCACCAAATGACTTGAATTCTGTTTGAAATTTTGATTAAGGTTGTCAAGTATTCTTTACAAAATGTTACAAAAACTGTTCCATTATCTAAAGTAGTCTATTTATTACACCTGGTCTATCGGCATACGTCCAAAACCCAGTACGTCAGTAGTTATTACGAACAAAACAAAATAGGTTTTGCAACAACAAAAAAAGAAGAACCAATCACCTCTCTATGTTTCGCACTATTAATAAATCAGCGCGGAATATTCAGAATTAATCGAATCTATACGTTTATAGCTTCAAGTTTTCTAACTTTTGGACATCTACCGATAGACCATGTGTATGGCAAAAAAAAACCGACACCGTTTATCGGATAGGCTAAGCGATTGGACATGATCACCGATATTTCTGTACAGAACATTTAAAAATCCTTGATATGTTTTTAAAAAAAACGTCATTCTTTACATTTTTTCTTTTAAACTTTAGTTATCTTTCGAACAACGAATTTTCATTCAAAAATCAACACCAGTTCAAGGGTTTACCAAATTTGGCGAACTTGTAAGTATAACTAATTTCTACACTGGAAAATTTCAATTTATTGGATAGATCATTGCTGTCATAAACTGGACATCGTGACGGACATCCATTCGTTGAGGAGCAGAAGTTATGCTCAGTTTAGTCATTTGGTCAAACTCTTTAAAAAAATGTCTAAACGCCCAGGAGTGATAACATTATCTTCCATTTTTCAGATATTTGTCAGACAACAAGATTCAAGTAATACCTGACGATGCTTTCCATGGATTGTACAAACTGACTTGGCTGTAAGTACGAAGGACATATTCAATTAAGTCTAGTTTTGCTTTTTGATAGTGATAAAACAAGGTAGTTGAATTTCAATCACGTCAAAGCTAAATTCCATTAGTGTAGGACCACAAAATTACCTACTTTTAGTATAATCTCAATAATGGATTTTTTAGAAGATGAAAAGTTACTGTAAATGAATTTTTGCAGGTAGATGTTTTCGTGGAAGAAACTTTCGCGGGATTTATTTTCGCTATTTCAGTCCTAAATTCCGTGGAATTTTCAAAATTGGTCAATCACAAAAATAAATTCCGCGAAATGTTTTAATTGATTTCTTACTATTTACTTATATACATACAAATTTTATAATTTGAGACATCGCAAAAATCAATTCTCGGAACCTTGCTGATTTTGACCTGGTCAAACTTTTTCCCGCGAAAATTTCTTCCCTTAAGGTACATTATCAATCCAACGAGTCATCCAAGGTTAAATGTTTTTAGGAAGCTGATTTTAGAATTAGAATTTTAGATTATTTCAAGAAAGTGACAGGTATAATGAATAATGTTTCAAAAAAATTAATAGGAATAAGAAACTTCTGTCGACATGTACCAATTTATATCCCTAAATACTTATAATGGTTAAAAATGATAAGACAAAGGAGGTAAATCTTTTATCCTTGAATCACCATGAATTAATATAGAAATGGTTAAAACTGAGTTTCATATCATTTTTGCCAGCGGAAACCTTTACTTACAATAACATTGCAAAGTACATTATAAACACACAATGAACATATTTTTAAAAAACCTCATTCTTTTTTACTTTTAACCCTATTAACTACTGGGGGGATTTTATTTATTAACTTCACGAAAAATTGACAAGGCACCTTGAAATATTACACACACTATACTTTGTCATAAAGTTATGAAAGACAACTGTGAGAAAAATTTCATAGTCACACCTACCTACTTCAATATTTATGGTCATATTGTGAAACCACACCACCAAAAGCCTCATAAAAAGGCTTAAAAATCAAATGTTAATAATTTTTCAACTGTTACAGAATCGATTCAGAACATGCCACAAAATTGTGACATATGGCTATTACGTCATAGATGATGGCGCCATGTATTTTTTTTTATATTTGGGTCATTTCTAGAGCAAATTTACTCCAAAATTCAGTATTTTCTTATTTAATGGTAAATATGCTAAAGTATATTGTAATGCCTGTTCCAATCTGAAAACAGAACTGAAAAATAACTTCCCATTAAAAAGGTATTGAGAATTTTGTAAGGTAAACTTACTTTTCCTTGGATTCTTTCGAAAATGCTGACGTCAGCAAGTTTTTGATGACGCTAGCAAAATATCTGCTACCATTTTGTAGAGTTTATAATGGAGATCTTTTGTTCCAAGTTTCATGTCCATAACTCTTTTCTATCTAAAATCAGAAGGGGGAGGGGATCTCGCCCCATTTTTGCAAAACATCTGTTCGAAAGACGTATTTTTCAAATATTTTGTGTTTGGGCTTCACGTGTTTTGAGACAATTTGATGGGTGTTGGATTTGGTTTTTAATGAATAAAAAGAACAGATATTTTGTTTTTATGAGCTTCTTCATTTTTACTTCTTTGTAGAAATTTGTTAGTTTTCTAGATTATCAAGGTGCTCTGAGACCATTTAGCTTTAGATGTTTTGTTAATGTGTCCCTCCTGGAAAGAAAGAACAGATATTTTGTATTTTTGTATATTTCAAGAGAGAAAGTCTGGACAATTCTCAAGACTACCTTTACTTTGTCTAATGCGGATTAGTTTAACCCTATAAATTAATATGGGCTTTTTGAGGCTCTCTAAGTATGGGGGGGGGGGGGGGGGGGTTGCAATTCCAAACCATATGGTTCCCCTACTTATATTGACATTTAAGCATGCTGCATTCACCAAATTTGGTAGTAAGGTAGCACTCCATAAGGGAAACAAGAAAATCATACTAAATTCAAAATGGCTACCATTGTTGTTCGATGACGTCATCACAAAGCGCCAAAATGGTAAACAGCAAATAGTTTGTTAACGTTAGTATGCGTAAAAAGTTTCTTTGTAATATCATTTCTCTATCATTTCTCTATTCTAAATATCATTTCTCTTTCAAAAGTTATTTCATTTCAAAAATTTCAATGTTTTGTGTTGAAACTCTTTGCATTTTTTTACCTTACATCCTTATTTTGAGCATAACTACCCAATTACTTAATCTATTCCAAAAAATGTGTGAAATAGATAATATAACTTGTCAGGTCATTTTCAAAAGGCACCGCTAATTATTTGGGAAAATATTTTACAAAGTATGACTTTGGCGGCCAAGTCCCCCCTTAACCTTAGCTTTACATGCTCTCATTGTTTACTGTCATTTATGAGCCGTTTACTGAGTTTTACGAACTGTTTACTGACATTTTTGAACCGTTTACTGAGTTTTATAAACCATTTACTGAGTTTTATGAACTGTTTACTGACATTTACGAACCATTCACTGAGTTTTACGAACCGTTCACTGAGTTTTACGAACTGTTTACTGTCATTTTTGAACCGTTTACTGAGTTTTTGAACCGTTTACTGTCATTTACAAACCGTTTACTGAGTTTTGGAACCGTTTACTGTCATTTACGAACCATTTGCTGAGTTTTAGTAGTAACATAGGCTAGTTAATGTTAGACTAATATTTTTCTTAAACCACTAGATATAGCAGCGTAAGTTAAAAAAGCGCAATTCCCGTACAGCTCTTATATCCGATTCACCCGTTTTGGATTATATTTCCCGTTTTCTCGGCTCTTTCGGAAAAGAGAATGGCTAGCGAGTCTAGTACTAACCCCACAGCGCTGCTGAACCGTCGTAAGAACGTTAAACCAAACATAGAATGTCTTATTGACTAGTTCAGATAAATTCTGTTGCAAATCTATTTCCTTTTTTCATTTATTATACAGGCTTCTTCAAAACAATAAAATCGGCAGAGTTTTGAATGTTCATTGTCAAGATCTTTATGCATTGCAAAGATTGTAAGTACTTCTACAGGGTGTATCAAGAATGTAGCTTTTTACAAAATGTGAGAAGAATTCATCAGAAGCACCAAAAATTTAAACAAAGGAATATCTTCAGTTTTACTATGGCGTTGCTAATGAAATTTGGAGTAAAGGCTATACTGGTCTGATTCGCCGAGCCTCACAAAAGTTACACTTCATTTCTAAGAAACCCGTGTTTCACAGAGTGATGTGAAGCAGCCTAAATCTGTACAGGAGCGATGGCTAGGAAGGTTTTGTTTGAACTTGTGGATTCGCAATAGTTCAATTCTAGGGTTTCACGTGTAGGATAAAACCCATACCCTACGTCTTGCTAAATCAGCTACCTCTTCCAAATAGGACTTTTATGGGTCGTTACTTTATTATTGTTTGTAGAGCATTTTCCAATAACATATAATTTGAAATACTCAATGATGATTATGCATTGTGGGAGCTAGTAAGAATTATCAGATGTTAATTAATATGATCTCCTTCTTAGATATCTGCAAAATAACGAAATCGCCTTTATTGAAGATGGTACCTTTGCTGCGATTAAAAGAGATCATACCATTTATATCATGTAAGTTACGTGTAAGGCTATATGCAACCTATCGGGGAAGTCTTCGTCGGGGAAAAGTGACGAAATTTTCGTCTATAGTAACGGACGAATGATTTTCTCGAACTATTAATTTTTCCTGAATTTGGTTTTCCTTGAAGATACATAACTGTCCCCAGTGAACGGTTTTACCAGCGAAGTTTTCTTTTTATAAAAAGTGAAAATTGACTGTTTTTTTTAATTTTTGAACAGAGGAAAGCATGTTAAAAAGATTTCTTGCTTTGGTGCGAAAATAAAAAGATAGGTTATGTTTACTTCTTATTTAGACAAATTTTGGAGGGGGTAAAATGTGGCGAATATTGGGGAAATTCGCCAAATTAATTCCTCCCCAAAATTTAAAAAAAATCACCATTCGCCATATTAAATACCCGCCAAAATTTTTCCCAAGAAGGAATTCCAGGGATGTCGAAAATCGAAACCACGAGTTTCTCAAGTTGATTAATATATGTCATAAAATTTCGAGTATCTGCTTAGATTACAATAAAAAACAACGCCTTCGCAAGAGATAGAATTCATTAGCTGGAACACAAGAGCTGTTTCGACTGAAACATGGAATAATGAAAAAAAAGTAAAGTTGAAATTTAAAAGAAAAAGACAACTAAAAATAGATAAAAATTTGGAAAAAAAACAACTTAAAAAAGTAAGTATTTGCCCTGCCTTCGCAAGAGATAAAATTCATTCGCTGGAACAAAAGAGCTGTTTCGACTGAACCATGGAATAATGAAAAAAAAATAAAAGACAACTAAAAATAGATAAAAATTTGGAGGAAAAAAACTTAAAAAAGTAAGTATTTGTCCTTTGGGAGATTAGAACCAGTTTTTTTTTCTATCCTACAACTGTTGCTAAGGCAGACCTCTTAACTATTTGGCTGGCGCATGCTGCTGAAATAAATGGCCTAGTAAACTGTTCTGAGCGTCAGCAACTTAGCAGAGTTTTTGGAAGATTGCAGTATCTGCCGCATTGAGCAGACTAGCTGGGGGATGAATAGTCATACCTTTCGCCATAAATTACTTACCTTTGATATGAACAGTTGACAAATAATGATAAATAATGTATTAATATCATCCATAGGTAATATGTCAAATTTTGTTTATTCAGTTCTTGAACAAAACATTTCAAAAGTCTTTTTTATTCATTTTGGTTATTACACTCTTATGGTTGTATTCTCTTATTCTTCCCTTAACTGTTTAGGGGAAAAGCTGTTTTGATATCATTCAATATTTTTCTTTTGTTTTTTTTAGTGACCTCAGTGGGAACCTTCTATCCAAAATCCCTGTGTCTGATTTTTGGAATATGCAAATTAATTATTTGTAAGTATCCTGCGATGTTTCTGATGCAAATTATCGAATACACAAGTCCGTGTATGAAACTCGTGGTGGGACGTTTTAAGCTTCTTGTAGAGAGCTAAACGGGATGGAACACAAGCTTTTTTATGTATCAAGCTAATTGCCTTTCCGATGAAACCAAGAAAACAGATAAAAGTATAATTCGAGACGGGTAAATTGGATATCAGTGCCATGTGAGAATTGCAAGAAAGAGTCGTATTGCTAAATGGCTTCGCCATTTTAACAAACGCCGCTATGTAATTTACTTTCTGTTTACCAGCCGATACAGGGTAAAAACGTTTTCTGCCGTACTGGAAGTACTTCTTTCAGATGAAATCCAGCACAGGCTCATATATTGAAATAACAAAAAATAATATACTAGTTAGCTAGTCTATTTCAAATTAGTTGTTTTTAAAATCCATGAGCGTTCGAAAACGTTTTTTTATTCAGATACCTCCAGAATAACAGGATAACGAAGATTCCAGAGAAAGCGTTGGTTAATGTTTCAAGTTGCAACCAAATGTAAGTTTCTAGCTTATTTATCCTATTATGATATTACTGTTTCAAGATGCACACCAATAAATCTTTTTTTTGGAAATCTGTCTCGGCACTGCGAACTTTGCAATCGTTTAAGAAATGTAGCTTAACTTCTTTACGATCTTCTGTCAATATTCAACTATATATTGGCATTGAAATTTATAAAAAAGGGCATCCGAAATAGCCTTCAGTGCCTCCCCTGTTAAGGATAGCTATTTAAGTTTTGGGCACTTTTACCTTTGAAAATTTCTCCTCGTCTTGTCCATATCCTGTAGAGTTCCACAGCTCTTTCTTCCTACCTTTCCTATCTTTTGATAGAAAACCGGTAACTCCAATTTCACTCGATAAACCTTGTAAGATTTCACTTGAACACCTTATTTTATCTGATTTTGAAAAATCCCTATGGAATTCAAACTCTAATTTAAAGATGATATGCTGATATGAAATTTTGCTATCCTTTTTCCGGGGGAGTAAGAACTGTTTCTTGAAAAAGCCCAGTATCAAGATTGTGTTCATTAAACGTTCTTTTCATAAAAGTGTAAGACTATTTGTTGGTATAACTCGCTTATTTCTATTTATGTAGAGACTTCACCAATAACAAAATTGAAAGAATCGAAGCAAATGGTCTTAAAAATGTTGAATGCAGTACTTGTACATGGTGTTATGTGTGAGTGAATATCTCATTGTATCTTATGTTGGCAAATAATTGTTGCTAGCAAAATTCAATCAAGCATTAAAAAATTGAACAGCCGTTTATGTATCATATTTTATTATACAGAGAAATACTACTTTATTATTTTCAATGAGAAAAAAAATTTCATCTTGGAATGACTTAGATAATATTATTTCTTTAGGAGAATCGGTGGTAGTGGTAAAAACGTCATACAAAAAATTGCTCCATTTGCAATCAACAACATCCAAACAAGAGAACTGTATGTCATATCAAAAATATTTATTAACAAAACATAACAAACCATTATATTGGGTCTCATAAGGATACGGAACCTTAAAATATTATTTTTTCTATTTCAGTGATCTATCCTACATGTTCTTTGAAGAGATTCCGTCAAATGCTTTCATCATTAAATATATTTATCGATTGTAAGTATTATAAGTTCTCCGAGTCTAGTTGAACATCTTTAGACCTTTAGAGCTCCATTTTATGAAAGAGTGAAAATGATTAGTTTTTCAAGTCTTGTCTTTGCAATGCTAGACAGCAAACTAATCCTATAGGTGAATTTTTGTTCAAAAATATTCCATTGCATTAAGTTTTCCAGAATAAAAACACTAGGCTTTGGAGTTAAGATAAAGAAATCGTAGAAGTTCAGTCAAAGTATTTGAAACTTTCAAGAGGTAAGTACTGAATTGCGTTAAAATTGACGGATTTCCTAAGGAGAATTTCTTGAACTTTTGATTTCTAGTGGGATATGGAAAATTTATCAAAAACATACATTTAGACATCGGTGTAAAATTTCTTCTAGAAAAGCCCATTATTCAAAACATTTTTGAATTTCTTTAATTTCAGTCTATTGAACCAAGGAAAAGTTGTTTCCATAAATGAAGGGGCATTCTCAATCCAATCGAGCGTATATGAGCTGTAAGTATTATCAATCATGTCTGTCTGTCTGTCTTTCCGTTCCGTCTGTCCGTCGGAAAAGTTTCCCCAAGGGTATACATCTTCGCTTTCAGCAGCCCTTAAGACTGACAAAGTCCATTTTTACATGTCCAGCGACAGGTTGTCCCCGCTACTGTCAGTAGTCCCGAGAAAACTTAGTGAGTTTGTTATTATGTTTATAGGAACTTGCAGAATAACCAAATTCAAGTCATCAACAAAAACATTTTTGCAACTAATTCTCAAATAAGAACTTTGTAAGTAAATTTGTTTGTTTGATGAAATTTCAATATTTTCTGTTTTCAGAAAACCGTAAAATTATATGCACAGGAAATATAGAAATTGAAACAAAGTCAAAGTATGCACATCAACCTTATTTTTTCTATGGGGGTTTTTCTTAAATCACTTTTTTCTGAAAAAGCTAGGTATTCCAAACTTTTTAACAATCAACAAAATTTAGTTTAACACATTTTCTGCCGGACTTACTTCCGGGTGATGCTGGGCAGGGTCCCCCCAATTCCCAGACACACCTTTGGAAATATCCGGGAGTCAAGAATTAATTAATCAAAACGCCTGAAAATGTGTGTCCAAGACACAAGTGTACTGAAATTTTGGGTCTGAAAACTTATTATTTGATTTATTATGCTCTGTGTCAAATCTCAAGCTATTTTGGTGCAAATAGCCCCAAAATTAAAAATTTCAATAATTTTTGATAAAATAACGTTTTAACTTTGAACTTTCACAGATTGCTTGGTGATGACGTCATATTTCTAAAATTGCGCGTTGAAACAAACAAAACAATTTTTTTTCTATTTTGGCGCTCAAAAAGTCGCCAGAAAATGATTTTCATAAAATCTGATGAGTCATCTGTGAAAGCCCTTTCTCTTAGCTTTCTAATTATCAAAACATATTTAAATTTTTTTCCTCTATCCTGAGATATTAATCTCCAAAAACTACACTGCCAGGCTACTTACTGGTAAAGTTTCAAGCTTCTACCATTTCTACTTTTTTAAAGAAGGTGGGGGATTTTTTATCCCCCCATATGAAATAATAGGTACTATCCAGACCCCATGTATAATAGTGTTAAATCGCAAACCTACGCACAACGTAAATTGTTTAAAAACAGTGAAAATAAATTCACGAAGTTACTATTCCTAACTATTCCTATGTGGAAACATCATCATAGCATTAACATTATAAGTGTGCTATTGTTAAGTGTTCAACCTTTTCCAAAAACTGCGGACTGTAATGAGCCGTGAGTTTGAATTTCATTACAGTTCACAGTTTTCCGAAAGTAAGGGTTGATCACTTAGCGTTAGGCACTTTTAAAGCGTTCTTGACAATGAAGTTTGCTATACGTCCTCTGAGAATTATCATGATGTACTATTCATATCTTTTTGTTTAGAATATTGTCGAATAATCAACTGAGAGCTTTGCACGATGATGCTTTTGTTGGGTTAAAAATAACCAAATCTATTCAGTTAGCATCCAATAAACTAACTGTTTTCCCATCAAGAGCTCTGCGTGGTTTCACTGGAATTGAAGAACTGAATTTGGTCGATAACGTCATCCAATCCATGCCTGAGGGATCGTTGACCGTCTTTACCAATTTACGAACATTGTAAGAAGCTCATTTATATCATATCACACGAAGAGACATGCTTTTAATTAGAGGCTGGATACGAACATTGGGATTTTTAATATAAAAAAATAATAGCCAAACTTTCAAAAACAATAAATCTAAATTTAAGCTAAGGAAATTTTGCAAAAAGTAAGATACTAAGGTTTTCTGTTTACTACAGTTACTAAGAAATAGTATGTTATTTTTCTACGTTCAGTAAATGCAATGAACTAAACTATCGATGTCTAGAAGGTGTGTTTTCTTTTGATATCTTTGCAATGAATTGTAGCAATGAGACATATTTTAGAGATGACCAGATTTATGGATTAGCCAATTGCATTAGAAAAATATGTGCACACAAATTTCAGATTTCGCTGAAATATATTTGGTGTTTAGGTATATGAACGGCAACAGTCTA